>JAIUSX010000207.1:0-66642 GCA_026573805.1 Hesperophylax magnus | reverse complement strand
CACATACTAATGAAAACCATTCTCATGCTCTAACTATAAATAAGCATGTATATGGAAATCATTCTTAGTAATACACATACTTATTCAAACTAAATAAAATATGTATTTCAATACTACTATTAACTCTTGACAGGCCAAGATGCTAAACAAAAATTTCTAACCGTGTGGGTCTTCCGACGACCCCATGCATATTTCTGTCTTATGGGCTTTTAAACTATAGAAATCCCAATTATTCAGTCAATTATTATGGTAACTTATGTATTTGCGCAGAAATGCGTAAAATACTAAAATGAAATATCAAGTATTTAAGCTAATCTAAGGAGGATAGTAATTTTTTGTATTACCTACTCCTCCACTTGGCTGCGGGATAGCTAAGCCTTCAGTTTTAGTTTTGTAAATTTAATTGATCGCTGTAATTTTACTTTGGTTTGTTATATTTTTATTATTTATTTTATGTTTCAAAATTATCAGTCATCTTAATATTGTATTACCTACATGTAAAGTCCTCTGGGTATTAAATAAATAAATAAAACAACCTCACAAAACACATGCAATTGTGTTTATTTCCAGACGCAGGTCTTAATATGTCTTCGACTATTTTTTGTAAAAATATCGCACTTTTCACCATGCAAATATTTTTTTAAACCAAACCTTGTTTGCACTTCCTTAATACAGCAACGCCATTTTACGTATTACACACGCAAATAATGATGTATTATTCAAAGACCATAGTGGTCAAGGCGTAAGGCTCTAAGGACCAGCAAACCGGAGGTCAAGGATTCAAATCCCGGCGTGCGTTGCAAGTAAATTTTATTAGATTGTTTTGTGATATTTCATCAATTACTCGTCTAAATTTAACACAATGTACATTGTAAATACAAAACAAACGAAATCTATATAAATTCAAATTTAAATGTTCGTTTGCTCAAAATCTTAAATCTTAAAGTTCTTCACCGATTGCTTCAAAATGTTGACACAATTTTGAATTCGAGTACCTGTATTATATAGATGTCACCTGTGCCAGGTAAAAACATGCTTTTTTGAAAAACAGCGTAGTCTGTAGGAGAAACATGTTTTTTTAATGCCATCTGATGGCCGTAAAAGCAACACGCTTTTCTCAATCTATCTGCACAGATAGATTAAGCTACAGCGACGCGTGGCGGGGTACAGCTAGTATATACATATTTTTAATAATTGCTTGCGGACAGTTGGAAAAAATACAAGCACTTCAAATAAGAAACACAGCTGCTAATGATTTATGCACTTCGCCGCCCTTTTTCCAAAATATCTTGGTCGATTTTGTAAGTGATGTAATGGAGATAAGATCGAGATCTATTTCGACAGTTAGTGGGAAATGTTCTGCCCACGTCGCTCTTTCAGTCCCGGTGTCATGATGTATTTATTTAAATATAAACAGCACAACATGTGCCATCAACACAAATATAAATTTATATAATTTAAAGTGTGAAACATATAAGTATGAATTTTTCAAAAGAAGCAAACACATTGTGACTTGACATTTTAAATAATAAAAGGAAAACACTTAATAAAGTGACTTTAAACAAAGTGTTTTCCTTTTTATTATATAAGTATGAGTTCAAAAGATAAGGAAAAACGTATTATTAATAGTGACTTATCAATTATTAATTTCAATATAAAAAAAAAACAGGTGTCACTGGGTTTGTACACGCTTCCGAAACTGCCCAAAAGATTTTAATGAAATTTAGTGAATGTATATAAATGGTTCAAGCTTGAAATATAGGATAATTTTGAACCCGATAGGTGGCGTTGTTGTCGAGATCAGATTTCTCATCCAAAAATGCAAAAAACAACACATTTTAACTTCCCTTCATAGAAGGCGATCTGTTGCAGGACTACGTCTGCCCGTGCTAACTAGTAATATTGTATAATAATAATCGGTAATATAAAAATAATACGATATGACAATAATAATCTCAAATAAAATTATTTGTCTGTATACACCCATAAATAACCTAAATAATTATGAAATTACAGCATGAATCAATAGCGTGGCTATCGATTAACAAAATAACCAGTTAAATTACAGTATTACTTAATAGCGAAAGTATCGATTGACAAAATAACCAGTCAAATTACATGATATACAATGACTTGATAGCGTGGCCACAAAACAACTAGTTAACGTACGACAAAATAACCAGTTATTCTTAATGGTTTAAGAAAAGACAATAAAATATCAAAAATAAAAACGTAACAAAAGTAAATTTATAATATTGTGGTTTATGGTTCATATTTTTTCCCTAAAATCATAAGTTTAACCCTCCGTCAGGCGCACCTATGGGCGAACCGAAATCGGGCGCACCCGGCCTGAGAGGCCACCTATATATTTTTAGCCCCCATCTTCCACTATATTAATTCTAATACAAAATACTTGTCGGGTAGTCCTTACTAGGATCTATAGAATGGAATTAAACCAAATATAACACAGAATAACCAGTTTATCAAACATTACCAACCATAAACTAAAATAATCAAACTTAACAATTTTTCGAAAACACTGTTCAAAATAATTGGTCAAACCGAGCTCCATAAAAGTAATAAAAGTTTTAAAGTAATACAAATTTAAAGGTAAGGTAATATGGTAGTCTCTATTGACTACAGCCGTAGCCAGATACGGACGATGAGGTTCCCAAATCAGCAGCCGAAAAACAAGTTTGGCACAGCGCGTTTACGTGGAGTAAACAGATCGGTTGATGACAACATAAACATTCGTAATTCGTCATCCTCCTAAATCCTAATTCAAACACGCATATTCCAAACTTTCGCCTTTTAGGAGGTGTTGTAGGGGATGTGGGTTTTTTTTTCTCGTGAGGAAAAACCTTTTCAAGTGAATTTTCAACTGAATCGGCATTCCACTTGTATTCAGACTTCGCCGAGCTAGTTGTCCGATATCGCTCTCATCGCCTAAATCTTCAAACAAAGCTGGATCTTCAGAAGCATCATCATCGAGAAGAAACTTCACCATATCATCAACATCATTGCGTTGAGAGAGATCATTTTTCTAGCCATTTCGGCAGAAACATATGTATATAAAATGCCAGAAAAGAGAAAAACTGAAATTATAATTCAATCAGGCGCACCCTGCCTGAAAGGCCAGGGTCCAATACAGGACTTATTTCTCAAGATACTGATAAATTTCATACAGAACAAGCATAATTGAGTTTAATGAACAACTGCACATAAAAATATCCTTAAAAAACCCACCTTCAAAATTGTGACGTAATCGGGGGCAGGCGGCCTGTGAAGCCAGGGAAGGTGTAAGTGAGCTGCGTAAAGACCGACGACTGACTGAAGAAGGGCACCGTGTGAGGTTCCTAAAGTTAGGCGAGTAAAATGAGGGAAGGGGCGGGGGGCCGCATTTGAGAATTGGAAAGGGAAAAAATGTCTTTCGCTGGCCTCTGAGGCTGGCTGCGCCCGACGGAGGGTTAAAGGCCTTTTTAAAGTCTATAAAAATTATGGCAACGTAATATTTTTCATTTAAATGACAATTTATATGGTCAGTGAAATTAAAAATTAATTGTATAGTACTTTTTTCTTTTTGAAATCCGTACTGTATGGGATTTATGATTCTGTTTTTTTCTATAAAAAAATGTATTTGGTTAAAGATAGCTCTTTCAATAATTTTATCAATACACTAAAGACTCGCAATTGGACGATAGTTTGTGAAATCTTTGTGATTTCCTGATTTATAAATAGGTCTGATGATGGATGTTTTAAGTTCGTCAGGCATGATGCTTTTATTAACACAAAGGTTAATTAATTTAGTAAGGACTGGAGTTATATTATCAGCTATAAGTGATAAGTGTTTATCGATATGTAGTCCCAGATATTTTTCACCATCCGTAATTTGTACGTTTTTTCCTTCTATTTGCAATGGTTTATTTATTTTTATTTATTACATTATATAAATATATATAGCAAAAAATAAAAATAATACTATTGCAATGACTGTAAAAGTATATTAAAAAAAATTCAAGTGTTATTATGAATTGAAGGTCGATATTAGTTCCTAGTTAGGCAGATTGCCCGTTCCAAATGCTGTTAAAGGTCGATATTAGTTCCTAGTTAGGCAGATTGCCCGTTCCAAATGCTGTTAAAGGTCGATATTAGTTCCTAGTTAGGCAGATTGCCCGTTCCAAATGCTGTTAAAGGTCGATATTAGTTCCTAGTTAGGCAGATTGCCTGTTCCAAATGCTGTTAAAGGTCGATATTAGTTCCTAGTTAGGCAGATTGCCCGTTCCAAATGCTGTTAAAGGTCGATATTAGTTCCTAGTTAGGCAGATTGCCCGTTCCAAATGCTGTTAAAGGTCGATATTAGTTCCTAGTTAGGCAGATTGCCCGTTCCAAATGCTGTTAAAGGTCGATATTAGTTCCTAGTTAGGCAGATTGCCCGTTCCAAATGCTGTTAAAATTGCTAAAAAAATATTCTGTAAAATTAAAGTGTTGTTATTTTTTATCCAAATTGAATATTTATTAGGTTTTTGATAAATGAACCTTTAATAGGTAACCATGTAAAATTTTAAGTGACATTATTTAATAGTTTTTCAGACTCCACCCTCCACAAGCCAATTTGCCGTTTAGTTATTATTGAACAGATGAAGTATATTTTGCATGCTTTAATATTTAATTCTTGGGGGATTTTAATGTATGATTTCGGTCCCAGAAATGTATACGACTTTTGATACTTTGCCGTATTGCTCCCTGGGACCACGAGTTGTGTGACTTCTTGTGACGTTTATTATCAACTATTATCAAAAAGGTATAATTCTTTATGTACAACCTTTAAAAGGGACACGTGTGTAAACCTCCAATCTTTTAAAAAGTACATCAAATCTTGGCTAAAAAACACTGAACTAGAAATTTTTTTCTTATAAGTTTTAGCAAAGCTATCTGTAACATTTATATCCATGTAGAGATTATTTTTTTTATTATTTCACATACATAAAAAACAGCTGATATACTTTATTGTTGTAATGCTTTGTCTGCTAATTCACTTTTTAAGATGTCTTCTTTAAAAAACTTGTATTTACCTTATTTTTTGTGTTATTTTAAAAGTTTTACATATTTCATGATTTAGTTTCTTGTATTGCATCTCTACAGTAACTCTTTTAAAATAACTTAAATTTAAATCTGATATTGTATCTCCACTTAAGCCATGGAAATAAGGTAAAAATACTTATAATACCCACACTCAGGCTTCGCATTCGTGGGATTTTTTTTTAATTATGTACATTTATTTTAATATTTTTTATACATTTTTCAATATTTTATGTAAGTAACCATGTATGGTAAGTTTTTTTTTAGATTTTCACGGCCAAAAGCATTTTTGTTGTTTGTTTTTGGGGTGTTATGCAGTTATATTTTGGAGGGAGTTGCAATGGGCAGTCCGTTGTCGCCAGTAAAAGCCAACTTCTTTATAGAGAAGTTTGAGGAAGCGGCACTCGATACAGCTTCAGCTGTCCCTAAAGTATGGTGGCGCTACGTCGACGATGTCTTCGCCATTTGGCCCCATGGAACGGAGAAACTTAACGAATTCCTGGACCATCTTAATTCTCTCCACAGCAAAATTAAGTTCACAATGGAGCTGGAAAACCAAGATAAAATCCTGCCTTTTCTAGATGTGGAGGTGATGCGAAAACACGATGGTAGCCTAGGACATACCGTATATAGGAAACCAACTCATACGAATCGATACTTACACGCTGATTCGCACCACCACCCAGCGCAGAAGAGAGGACTTATCCATACGTTGGTGACCCGAGCGACCAGAATATGTGAAGAAACAAAACTTGGAGCAGAACTTATAAAACTGACCGATGCACTGGAGCGCAACGGTTACCCGGCAAGTCAGACAAAGCAAATTTTAAGAGCCAAATCTACAACAAACGAAGACAGAGTTGAACAAAACTCAAAAGGCTGTGTTTTCCTGCCTTTCGTTCACAATGTGACAGACAGAATTGCCAGGCTTTTGAGAAAAGAAAACATCAAAACTGTCTTCGGAACCACCACCAAAATCCAAGACCTACTGAGGTCTGCAAAGACTAAGTTTCCTCTAGAAGCAGATGGAGTGTACAAACTCAGCTGCTCTGGTTGTGACAAGGTTTATATAGGCCAGACAGAGCGGACGATTTCCAAAAGGATAGCAGAACATTTTCGTGCTTGTAAACTTGGCCACCCTGATAAATCGGCAATCGCCGAACACTTTATTGAAACCGGCCATTACTTTGGATTTGCTCCTGAGGTCCTGGGAAGACCCAAAACTTATAGATCACGCCTGATTATGGAGGCAATTGAAATCTACAAAAATCCATTTAATATCAATAGAGACGACGGAGCTAAGCTCAACAGCTCTTGGTATCCGGTAATTGACGGCTACACCAAAGCTAAACGCAAATAACATGTCTAAGTATACTCCAATACCATATAATAATACAATATAAAACCATTGGATTTATACCTTGATACTGGGTACATCTACTTTAACCGCTGTCAAACGGTTTTCTAATTCTAGAATTCGCCACAAGATGTCGCCACTTCTGTTGGCATTTCACACTTGGACGGGCCCCAGGCTAACGTAAATACTGTGCTTTCAGAATTCGCCACAAGATGTCGCCACTTCCGTTGGCATTTCGCACTTGGACGGCCCCAAGCCACAAACAAATAAGCACAAACTCGACAACCAAAATTTACACATCTTCGGATCTACCGGCTCTGCCCTGATGATGCCGATGATGGACACTGCAACGCTGTCCGAAACGTCGGCGAAATAAGGAGTTAGCGCAACACGGTATAACACTTACCGCTCTATTTCCGCACTGCTGCGTATGTATGCACTTTTGTAATTAGTTATTGACATTTTCCTGTTGTTTTGTCAATCAATAACTCCTTGGTATATATTTAAATGCTTTTTTACTTCCGCGTAACACCATAGAACAAACACCGTTGGAATGCGAAAATATAAGATGGCGGCATCGCGTGATCTTCGTGGCGCGGGCGTGCTGTAATTGGTCGGTTGGTGGAGTTTGAACAAACTAGCACGCAATTTTAATTTTCGACTCCAGGATGTTGGCCTAGTAAGGAGATTGGCCAAACAAGGACTCACTCTTAGAATATTGTTGTGGACATATTGAATAAACATCTCGGAACACTCGCTGTCAATTATTGTACGGTTATGTTATTCTGGCTTCACTCGTTTCAGTGATTTGTTATTCTTTATACAAAACAATCACTTCTTCTCTCAAGAATCAATCCTGTTTGAAAGTTAAAGAGAAATAGAAATATCAGGTCCTACGTAAAAGCATGGATTCCACCACCGTCAAGTTAGAACCAGGCACAAGTTCGGAAGAAAGTGTCGCTGTGATCGATATAGAGCATCCTTTTACTAAACAAGAAGTTTTAGAATCCAATTTCTGAAATAATTCAGGTATTTCATTGTATTTTTTGTACATAACTCTTGTCAGAACGCTAAATACAACCGAAGATAAAATGAAAAGACTGTCGACATGGTTAAGGTTGCGCGTAGTGCTTGCTAGTCTCAACCTAACCTAACCTCAACACCATTCTTCTTCTTTTAATATTCCCCCATTTGGCCGATCGTACATGCTCTCTTTTGCTGGGTTATTTATTTTATTTATTTATTTATTTATACGCCCATTGGGCTTTTACATACATAGTTAATAAAAAAATAATATTCTGAAGATTGCAAGTTCACAAAAGTAATAGTAAAAATACATATAACCATATCCATTTGACATATTATAACAGCAGGTAAATAGTACAAAAATAAGAATATTCCTACTCCTAAGTTATACAGACTTAAATTAGTTAATAAGAAATGTAAAGTTTATATGTAAATGCTAGGTAGTGGCAGCAGTAACATGATACAATACGACACAGTGTATGAGGCCTTTGAGTAAGAAAGCTAACGAAATAATTATTATTGGCAGTATTGTTAACAAATATACTGCGTTTGACTTGTTGTAGTGGCCTGCTCAATCGAGGGCGATCGGTCAGCCATTTTACATAGTTTATATAAAAAAAATATTGTGCAGATTATAAATAAAGAATATTAAAGCAATAATATAACATTCACCATTAGACATATAAAACCAAGCAAAAAGCAAATCTAAACATGATAGTTTGTAGGTATAAGCCTGTTTTGTCAATCTTGAGGAAATAATTCAATAAGAGGTGCAATAATACACTAATTTATATTGGTTTATCGATTTGTTAAACACACAATTAATACTGGGTTTAAACACACCCACTTACTTACTTTTTATGTTGAACTTTCTTTTACTTACTATTTCATGCTTGGGTATATTTTATATTGAATCCATCTTATTAGTGTTTTGCTAATTTGCACAAAATTTTATTATATGTGTTGCTTTCTTACAATTAACTCCATTTATCTTCTTATGTTCAATTATTGTAATCAATGTAAATGTATATTTTCATGTAAAAGCCCATTAGGGCGTAAATAAAATAATAAATAAATAAATAAATAAATAAATAACTAGATGTTTATTGTATGTTTATTGATCTAACTTTTAGTTAGGTATCTGACATCTCACCAGAGCGCACCTATCAGCACGGTGTGCAGACGGGGAAACTGTAATATCGCCTCTAGACTAGGCAAGGTTATGAAGGGGGTCCGCTGTGTTAGATGGGACTTGTTTAGTTCGGACCTTGATGACTCCTGCGTTAAATGATAAAGGAACGGCAGACGGCGGTAGAGCATGTCACATACAAGCCATTTTTTTCACAAAAGAAATCTCTGAAATCTGTTCTAATGAAGCTAAACATTAATTATGAACAGTTGATAAAATTATTTGTAATGCGGACGGTCAAGTTCCCAAGTATCCAATTCTTATTTTTTTTATAAATGCCGCTAACGGGAATCGAACCCATACCTTCTGATGTCCGGTCAGGTCCTCTGAACCAATTAGCTATTTCGGCTTATTACTATCCTGCCAAATAATTCAATATGTAGAAGTACCTCAATAAACAATTAATGCTTATTATATTTCATAGCACAGTGGTTCAGAGCACCTGACCGGATATCAGAAGGTGAGGGTTCAATCCCCGTTGGCGGCATTTATTTTTACTCGGTAGATATTTTCAATTTGTATTGATATTTCAGGCGACTGATAATTGCTTATAATTATTTGTTATCCTTTATACTATGTATAAAACGTTGTCTTATAAACTTTAGTTTATCATTATTAAAAAATAATACTTTTTTTATGATAAATTAATATTTGTAAATCAAGGTTTTTAATGCATTGCACAAAAGATGACAAATTATTATAAGTAATAATTAGTCGCCTGAAATATCAATACAAATATATGAAATGATATTTCAGATTAACCGATTATTAACCTATATTTCAGATTAATCGGTTGTGCAATGTGCTATGCATAAAAAAATTGTCTTATAAACATTAGTTTATCATTAACCGGTCAGTGGTTGAGTGGGCATAGCGCTTGGGTCTCACCCGAGCGTCGCGTGTTCGATTCCTCGGCTGGCTAAGTCCTCCATCACAACACAAGCAACATTTTCGGCTTTCTGTGGTGGTAGTAGGAGATTTTCAAACATTGTTGGGTTATTCGTAACCCGGGAATGTTTGTCTTTCTTTTAAAAAAAAAAAAAAAAAAAAAAAAAAAAAAAAAAAAAAAAAAAAAAAAAAAAAAAAAAAAAAAAAAAAAAAAAAAAAAAAATTAAAAAAAATAATCACAATATTTGACAAGTCAAAATATTTCACCAACAAATGTAGATATCAGTAGCCATCTAGTGGGAAATTTAGCTAACAAAGCCTTTCTTACAAACATATAGTTGGTTGTTTACAGGTGAAAAAATAAAATAAGCAGTAATTGTTTATTATTATTATTATTACTTTTTTTTTTTTTTATTTAAAAATATATTTCTTTTATATAAAAACATAAATATATTAAACTAAAAAAACTAATTACAATAAAAATGTTTTCTTGTTAACGTAACTACCCAATTCCATATTTGTACTAGTACATTACTGAAGTACTGGTACATATTGAATTATTTGGCGTGTTGGAAATAAGCCGAAGTAGCTCAGTGGTCCAGAGCACCTGACCGGACATCAGAAGGTGTGGGTTCAATTCCCGTCAGTGGCATTTATTTTTACTCGGGAGATAATTTCAAATTGTATTAATATTTCAGGCGACTAATTATTGCTCATAATAATTTACAGCGGAATATTTAAATCTGGAGAAAGTCACCAGCAAAGCAGAACAAGGGATTAAAAAATAAGAAGTAGGTGCCTTTTCGTGTACAAAAATTGTCATCGAACTCCCAGACACTAAAATGGAATGCTTGAAGCACAATGAAAGAATTCACCAAACGGCGGGTAAAATATAATACATCTATTTGAATCTAACTTCTGTGTTCTTAAATGAATGTATGAATGATGTAAAATCTTGAAAGAGGAATTTAACCCTCTTTCCAACTTCCGATCGAGCTGAAACTCGGCAGATAGATTCGTTGTCAGTCAAGCATATACACGAGGACATACGAATTTCTCCGAAATTGGATGATGTAACATCGGATAAATAAATGTCTGTCCTATCCAATTAGAAATGGCTAAGTTATCATTTATCTCTGTAAGTCTTTTATCCAGCGGGACTTGGAGGGTAGTGCAATACCAGTCTGACATATAACGTGATATGTAAAAAAGAAGGAAATAAGTTCAATGACAAATAAAAATAAATTGAGAAAAAAAAAACAAATCGTATTAGGTAGGTACCTAATGATAAAATAAAACAGCATTAAATGAATTAAATAAATTTATTTATTTATTTATTCAAACGCCATAAAATGGATTTTACAATAAAGTGATAATCGAATTACATAGCGTACAGTGGTAAACAGGATAATGATAGCAATAAATTAAAGAACAACCAATCAGTTATTAAAATAATTCATAAGAAATATATTTTAGTTTTTTTTTTATTATTTATTATTTTTTTTATTGGTTTTCAAGCTACAATCCCGTTAAACTGCAATAAAGCAGTTTGTCAACAGGATGTTAATGATCAATTACATACGTACACATAATATTATTACTATAACTATACAATTAAAACACCTAAATTAATATGAACTATCTCTATTTAGTAACCATTGTTTCAGCATATATCTCAATCTATTTGTAGAATCGAATTTGATATAAACATATTTCTCAATCAAAGTTGCAACAATAGTTGAACTAATTTATACTAGGTTTGTATAAGACCTGTCATCAGTCGAATTATGAGGTTCAGTAGTGAGTTTATTGTTACCCACAAAATTAGTACTTGGAATAACTGAGTAGGCATCACAACTTGGCATTAACAATTCAGGGCTGTTAGCGATTCAATGATACTTATGGATATTAAATAATATTTTTTAATTAAATAATACATATGTTAGCTAACACTATAGATATCTGATCTAAAGTTAAATTAAATTAAATAATCGTCCATCAGGTAGGTCGCCGCATCGTCTGCATCCATCGCTCATGAAGTGGAGAACTGAGTCACTACGGTCACTTAGTGTATCCGTAAATAATTTCATTGTTAAATAAAATATCTTGTAATAATACAGCTACTCGGCAGATAGAATCGTTGTCGATGACAATGCATTATTTTGGTGGTGCTCATATGAGCACACACAAATTTCTCTAAAATTTTAGGTCACTTTTTTATTTATAAATTATTTATTCCAGAGGAAGTTATTAGGGAAATTTATTCCATGTTATGTTTTGTGTCATTATATTTGTATATACAAGATAGCGCAAGATGAATATCATAATACGCGCCCTTTAGGTGATTTCGAACAAAAACGGCGATAGACAAATCATCCTAATACAATTATTAATATTTAATTATAATGTGTTTCCTCACTCCTACACCCTCCACACGGCATCACCAGAGATCACAAGCCCTAAGGGAAATTATTTTCTCCAGGGCCTCCCTCGTGGAGTAAATGTAAAAAAAAACAGACCGGAAATTGGTCAAATAAGCAGTATATGTTCCCGTTCTTCACGTGTGTACCGCTCCATGCTTGTTGTCAACAAATTCTACAACAAATGTCAAACCATAATGACATTTGACGCCATTTGAAAAAAATTATCGCACTTTCACATTAAAACATTACTTTTGCTCTTGTAAAAGCACACAATACATATTTTTTTATTAAATTATTTTTGTACCCCGATTATGCTTGGTTTAAGCAAACCCGGTCGACATGCAAAATAATTAAAATTCGTGGTTATACAAGGTGATTGTTTTATTTAAAAAATATATGTTTTTCTTTCAACTAGGGGAATATTTAGAATTATTATATAACTGGGCGTGTTCACCAGTTGACCTGATAAAATGGCAACACTGAGATTTCATCAAAAACAGTAAAATTCCGTTCGTAGTTTTGTTGTTTCTGTGGATAATGTCTGTGCTTTGTCACTTGGTATTTGTAAAGGTATTTTGGCTCTAATGTTTTGCAAATATGTAACCTTCGACTAAACATTCGCACATCTAAAGAAAACGTTATAAAGTAAAAGTAATACAGAAATACCAGATCCTTACGTAAAAGCATGGATCCCACCACGATCAAGGTAGAACCAGGCACAAGTGCGGAAGATAATGTCGCTGTGATGTGTACGGATATCGATATAGACCATCCTTTTATCAAGAAAGAATGTACGTAATCTATTTGCAAATATATTTCACTAAATGATGATCGCCCACAGTTCACTGTGTACTCTTAACCTAACATCACTCTTCTTTTAGTGTTGCTCAATTTAACCGATCTTATATACTTATTTACGATTTATGGAATCTTTTGGTGGATTTTTAACTTCATTTTTTTAAGAGATACCACATAGAGCGCACCTTTCTGTACGATGTTCGGAAGAGGAAAATATATCGCCACTACGTTGGCCAACGTCGTCAGGGAAGTCTGTGAACTGTTAAATTTCAAAAAGACAGTCAAATTTTTATTTTAAAAGTCTAAACCATACGAAGCATCATAGTGTATCAAAAATCGCCTGCAACGCATGTACCACCGCACGCGTGACGAATACTTCAAGACAGCGTACAACAGCCTGCAGAGGGAAATCAAGACCGAAATCGCAGAACTCAAGCGCGAACTCTGGGACAAAAAAGTCGCGTCACTCACGCCGAAAGATAATTCCCTATGGAAAATGGCTAGCGCGCTGAGACATAAAGATTTCACAATCTCCCCGCTACAGAAATTGAACGGCCCAGGGACGGCGCTTTCGCTAGAAGAAAAAGCAGAAACCCTTGCCGACGGGTTCGAGAGAGCCTACGCCGCTACAGACGGCCTTTCCGACCCGGTCACGGACCGGATCGTAGCGGATTCTCTACGAGATTTGAGCGAAACAGAGCAGACAAACGCTGAAGATATTCATTTCGCTACGCCGAGCGAGATCGCGGTCACAATCAAGCGACTCAGAACGAACAAGGCGCCGGGAAGCGATCAAATTCACAACATTCTACTCAAACATCTTCTTCAAAAAGCCATCATCTACACAACAAAATTGTTCAATGCCTGCCTCATGACCGGGCATTTTCCATAGATTTGGAAATCGGCGACCGTGCTGCCTTTCGCAAAGCCGAATAAAGATAGAACGCAGCCGACAAGTTACCGGCCGATTAGTCTATTATCTACGCTGAGCAAGGTATTTGAACAAATTATACTCAACAGGCTTGTCCCACACAACGACGACAACAAGACTTTGCCAGACGAGCAGTTCGGCTTCAGAAAGAGGCACTCCACAACCCACCAATTAACCCGAGTAGCGGAATTCATCGCAAGAAAATTCAACGTACATCGATTCACCGCCGCGGCGCTCATCGACCTAGAGAAGGCATTCGACACCGTTTGGATAGACGGGCTCGTGCATAAGCTGCACCGCACTAACACGCCCATATACCTAACGAGGCTGATACAGGAATACCTAAAGAATAGATCGTTCAGAGTGTTCATAAGGAACGTGCTATCCTCAACGTGTGAGATTCCAAAAGGCGTGCCACAAGGAAGTTTACTGGGACCATTCCTCTTCATTCTGTTCACCTATGACATCCCCCGAGACGAGAGATGCAATCTGTCTATGTACGCAGATGACGTCAAACTTTACGTTTCTTCGCTGAAAGCGAATATGGCCGCTATTTACCCACAGAGGGCGCTCGACGCGCTCGTAGAGTACTACAAAAAATGGCGCTTGAAACTGAACGAGGCGAAAACCGGAGCCATCATGTTCACGAGAAAACTTGTAAATAAAACACCTGACTTTAACATCGAAATGGGAGGACACAGCATTGAATGGAAAGATGAAGTGACATATCTGGGCCTGACCATGGACTCGCGCCTCAACTGGAAATCTCACCAAGCCAAGATGCACACGCGCACGCGACAAGCGATCGGCATGATGAAGCCAATTTTCAATAGACGGAGTCCGCTACTTCCCAAAACCAAACCCCTCATCCACTACTCGCTCATTCGCTCTCTTATGCGATCCCCGTATGGAGCAGCATCTCACACACAGACCACACGAAACTACAAACACTTCAAAATCTCCGCATTAAAATCACATACAACACGAGACTCAGAACTAACTTGAAGAGATTACACGAACGAGAACAAATTCCAACTCTATACGAATTCACACACAGACTGACTGAACGCTTTTACAAATCACTCACACTTAGTAAAAATCCACTCATACGAAACATAGGACAATACAATGCTCCGAGCGACCTGACATTCAAATATTCACACAGACTACCTAAACACATCCTCATGGACCATGACCACATATGGTACATACCAGAATTAGACGCGGACGAATAGCGAGCAGTAGGTATTTCCTAAACTCCCGACTTCCTTCCTAAATATATAATGTTTATATAATATCTATTTATATATTTATATAATATTTTATAATTTGTATATATATGTTTGTTTATTTTATATCTTCCCATAAGTATATATTAACATAAAAACAGACACACACACACACATCTCAAAAATGCAGGACATCATATACCGATGTTACTGAAGGCCGCATACGTTTCAAGTTGACGTTCGGCCGCTCCTTCCTGGGTAAGGTTTTCTGCGATTTTCCTTACTCCCAACGGCAAATGAGGAAGGATTCCAACAATAGGTCGCAGCTGAAATTTCCTCCCCCGATCCCAACACAACACAAACAGACACGTATGTAGTATATGGCCGCTGTAGGTCGCCGCTGGTGCTGATGCTGGATGATAATACATGCAATTTTAGTAGGGTTTTTAGGTAACAAATTTTTTCCCTACCGAGAAAACACAAGGCCTCTAAGTCTATAAAAGCCAGGTAATATTTAAATAAACCCATATGAGGTAAAAATTGTGAGGCGCAAATGACGCCGTTCTATTTGTATAAAGAACATTAACTTTAAATTCAGTAAATTTAAATGATTCACCACTTCATGGAATATAAGAATCTAGAAAATAAAAAAATAAAAATTCACTTTTAAATTAAAACTAGTTTTGTGTTCGGAATTTAAAGATAAAATTACAGTTGTGGCTCCATTTGCAGAGGCAATTCGAAAGAAACCATTCTCGTCCAGTTAACAAAATTCTAGTTGCAGACTATGTGCTGCCAAAATCAGAGGAAACAATTTTCGATATCTGAAATTACGTAATTAAGTAATTTTTGAGCACGAAAGCCCAGTTTTGTATTCCGAACAACGTGTTAAAATTCTAGTTGCGGATTCATTTGCCTACGCATTTTGAAGGAAAATTTTATTTTTATTGGTAGTTGAAAAATTTGGTTTTCAAAATTGAATGTTTAAAAATGTATAAATCTTTTAAAAAATATTATTTTTCTTTTTTTTTAAATTAGATTCATTTATTACATTAAGAGGTGATGCGTGTAAATAAGAATACTTGTTAAAATATTGTTTACTCTTCTAGGTGCATCTTTCGGAGTAAATAACACCATTTCCATTCAACCGAAACACGACGGAGAAGATAGCAGCAATTCACAAACCTTCCTTTGTTCTATATGTAACAGGACACTTACTTCGAAGGTTGGCCTAGTTGTTCATTTACGCATTCATACTAAAGAAAAACCATTTTTATGCTCTTACTGTAATTCTTCATTTTCAAATAAGTTCAACTTAACTAGACACATGCTTACTCATACTAAAGACAAACCATTTTCTTGCTCATATTGTATCTATTCTTGTTCACGGAAGTCAAACTTAGTTTTACACACCCGCACTCATACAAAAGAAAAACCATTTGCATTCTCTTACTGTAACTATTGATGTTCTCAAAAATCACTATTAACTACACACACGCGCACACATACTAAAGAAAAACCATTCGCATGCTCTTACTGTACCTATTTATGTTCAAAGAAATCTCACTTGGTATCGCACATTCTCACTCACACTAAAGAAAAAACATTTTCTTGCTCACATTGTAAACATTCATACTCACGTAAATCAGACTTAACTATTCACACGCGCACTCATGCCAATAAATAACCATTGTCATGCTCTAATTGTCATTATTCATGTAACCAGAAATACACTTGAGTGCAGTTTATCATTTTTTCAATTTTCGCAACTTCTCCCAACCGTCTGGAGCCAGTAAAACTATCGCATCCCCAATTGGATTATTTCGTGAGGCTGAAGGTAGTGGAGTGGGAGAGGTGGGAAAGATGTTAAGAAGGTACGGAAGGTCGCGGGTTTGAACCCGGCGTGCGCAAATAAATTTTATTTGATTAATTTGTGTTATTTCACAATTAATTAATTAAAATAATATATAGTATATTTGCGGCACGTTCCAGAGTGGAAGATACTACCAGTATCGCCCTGGTGTAAGACCACCATTCAGAATTGAAACGTTGCTCCAAATGGCTTTAGCCGTGTTTAATGACTAGATCTGAATAGCCAGGTACTTCCCCACCTTCCTCTTTCCCTTCCCCACTTACCTTCAGCCTCACAACATCCCCCAATTGGGGATGCCATAGTCTCACTGGCTCCAGACGGGAGCAGTTGGGACTCTTGTGAGGTATTCACTATAAAAAAAAAAAAAAAGTTTCTGGCTATCCAGATCTGTTTACCAAACATGGTAATATGGTGCATGCTAATGGCTAAAGCCATTTCTAGCAACGTTTCAATTCTGAATAGTGGTCTTATTTTAGGGAAATACTGAGAGTATCTTCTAGTTTAGAACGTTCTGCAAATATACTGTAAGAATTGGTATCTTAATATGCAAGATAATGTCAAATAATAGTCTATATAACTGTTTAAAAATAAAATCTGTATGGATTTTTTAAACAAATTTTTAGGTTTTTTTTCCACGGAAAACATCATATTTGGTTTTCATTTTACGTTTCGTTTTTTTTTATAATTTCGTTTTATTTTTAATTTTTTTCGTTTTCGTTTTAAAGATGTTTGCTTATTTTATATTTATTTCTTGCATGACGTAAATGTGCCAAATTACCATAACCATCAATTTGGGAAGCGGGTACTGATTCTGGTACCGTCGCTTCGGAGGCATTTATCCAACACCTAGTTTAAAAATCCATTAATGCTAAGACATAAAACTACTATGCGACTGTTTATGTCCGCCATTAGAAAAGGGCAACCACATAAGGTATCTAGACACAGAAATCGATAAAAATCTCAAATGGATAGAATATATAAACTGTACAACTAAAGAATTTAAAAAAACAATCAAAAATGTTCTTGACAAAAGAGAACTCATCAAAATCTACATGGCCATATGTCAATCTTTATTATAATATGGAATAATTGGATGGGGAAGTGCAAATGACGCAACTCTAAATTTCTAATTATAACGCAAAAAGCCATCTTGAAAATACTACTCGAAGAACTTGCCTAACAAAATCAATAGATTCGTCAATCAAAAATACATCCAACAAGAAAAAAAACAAACAACTTTTGGACAAAGAAATTTCATATACTACGGAATAAAACTTTAGTATACAAGTCTCCTACAAGAAACAAACAAATGTCAATATATTCAATGCGTTCATAAAAAAAGGATCCGGAACACAGTGAGACATGAAATTGACAGAATATTGCAACCAAACGCAGACTTATTGAAGTGAGATAGATAAATAGATTACATTAGATGAGATGATATTAAAAAAAAAAATACTGAAAATGTTTTAAGTCTTACCCAACATGGAAAATCCCAGTGGGGAAAACATTATGAAATACAATTATGTTAAAAAATATATGTATATATAAATATAAGTCACCCCAAAATTTCGCTACTCGGAGAGAGTGTTTGTCTTGATCTTGGCAGTGAGTGCGTCTGCCCACCTTCAACGTCGCGGGAAGACAGTGGTTGAAGGAGACCCTTTGACCTCTCCAACAGGACCCATTCCTACCCACCTCTTATTCCTGTTTCCTGCCTAGACCTCCACATCCTTTATTTCCTTAAAAAGACCCTCCACTCAGCATCCCTTAAAATGATAAGCCATGAGGGAAATTATTTTCCTCAATGCCTCCAGCGTGGAGCTAATATAAAAAAACATGATACAATTGCACGGTCCTTAACCCTAGAAAGATAATGTACGTCCTTGGGACGTAGATGGAGTACAACACAAAGCTTCTTGTCTGTCTCAGTCGATTTATTCTGCGGCCAGAGCTAACGTAAGACGGTTGCCGAGATATGGCTATTATGAACGTCGGAGAGACGTATGATTATCTTTTTGTGAAAGTTTTGCGAGACACGTTTTTTGTGAAATTAATATGTATAAGAGTATTATATTATTATTTTTGTAATATAGAAACACTGATAAAAAATTGAAAAAAATTGGTCATAGTGAAAAGTGCCAGAAATATCAAACAAACCGGTCGGTGGCTGAGTTGACATCGCGCTTGGGTCCTACTCAGGCGTCGTGTGTTCAATTCCTCGGCCGGCTAAGTCCTCCATCACAACACAAGTAACATTTTTAGCTTTCTGTGGTGGTAGTAGGAGATTTTCAAATATTGTCAGGTTATTCGTAACCCGGGAATGTTTGTCTTACTTAAAACAAAAAAAAATACACTAATAGTTTTATAAAATTGTTCTATAATAGAAGTAATTTTTTTATGTTTGTAAGTAAAATTTTCTAATTGATAAATATAATTTCAAAATATGGGTTTAATTTATTTATTTGTTTCAAGGAACATAAACAGTCTTAATATTAATTTAATATACAAAGGAGGATGGACAAGAAACAGATCAATTATAAATGTTCACAGATGGTTGATTTGATAATATACAACTTTGTATTTAGTGAATGTAGACTTAAATATAAAAAGCAGGACTAAGAAACAAGTTAAAATGACGAATTAAGTAACAAGTATAAACATGGAAGTAAAACAAATGCAATACACCTATAAGAATATATGTGTTTATAAGTATACAGGACGGATAAAGTGGGAGACAGGTTTTGGCGTTGTAGCGGGATGAGGGAATGTTGCCGCGCAACTAAAATAAAAAATAAAAATTAGCAATTTAAAAATAGAATAAGGTACAAATAATTTAATCATTATGATTTTGTGCTATTCATACCTAAAATGTGATACAATGAACTTCTGTAACGAGAGTGACTAGCAGTGAATATGTCAGCATGTATGTCTATATTTGCAAGGTTTTTGTTGTACCAACTGCAGGTTCTATTCATTTTAATTGGAGTTGATGTTGGATTTTTCAATATTGAAAAAGGTTTTCTTTCTGCTATATCTAAGCGGTGCGTGGACATTTATTTTGTTTACCATCTTCGGGCAATCAACTTTTGAGTTAATAATTTTGTAAAGGAGCATCTGATCAGAAATAAGCCTCCTGTTAAGTAGTTTCGTGATTCTTATTAATTTATTACAATAATACATAAACTAATGAGTAAGGGCCCGTTCACACTTCCGTTTTAAAATCGGATCCTACTCTACGAAAACATATAATTGTCGATTCAACCAAAACATTTTATTTGCTCATTCTTCAGTATACGATCGTGCACAATGGACGACTATAAATCTCTTGTTTTCATGTGGTACTTATTAAAAAGAAGGAAAAAAGTGAAAAGAAAATTTTGGGTAACCCAATCATAGCTGAAAGATTTTCTGTAGGAACTTTCCAAGTGTTAATTGGTGAGTTGAAAATTGATGAACTAAACTTCTTTAATTATTTTAGAATGTCTGTAACTTCTTTTATCCATCTGCTGGAACAAGTTTCAGAGAGCTAAACATATCGAAATACAAAATTGAGAGTGCATTTATCCTGAAGAATATCTATCGATATTTTTAAGGTAAGATAAAAATAACAATTCAAATATTTTGTATTATGTGTTTATTAAACTAATACGCTCTCCCGTGCCTCGTGCAGCTCATTTAAGCTTTAAAATAAAAATAAAAAAAATAAGTTAACTTTAAAAAATAAAATTTTGAAACAAGTTGATAATTTTGATAATAAAGTTGTGTACACCAAGTGTTTTGTTTTTATTTTATTAAAAATAAAATATTGTAGTATGTTGGGTCTTCCAGTGGCGGTCTTAAAGTTTTTTTTTACATTGTAGGTATATTTTTTAATGTTATAACATTTACCCTCGAAAATTTAAAATTTAATATTAACACGTAATACCCGGAGGTTAAAAATAAAACACATGGGGCGATGGTGGGTCCAGACTGACCCGGCTGAAATGATGAAATTAAAAGGCTTTTTATGCATTTTTCGTTCATATCCTTACTTTTATATGATATTATGTAATTCCTCATTAACTCATAACATATCCCTTGTGTTTCTTGTATGAAGATGGAAGTTTTAGAAATTAGTATTCCGTAAATTTTGCGGTTCGTCGTTATACCGCAGCGCGGACATCCCGCGCAACAGCTAATCAACGACTGAATCGAAGACGGCCGCGAGCCCCCGACGCACGGCCGATGCTGGTGCCGTGTGATGGTAAAAGGAATGAGGAGGGCAGTGCGGGAGGGGGGGGGGGGGGGACAGGAAGCGTTCGTCAGCGGAAACAAACATTTTTATTTCTATAATTATTAAAATTTTCGATGGTGTGCATTTACATGAATATCGCGTATTATTTAAAATAGCAGAAATAAAATCACTCATTTGATTTCCTTGTGGCTGTACCTCTAATAGAAAGATGTGTAAAGAGAAAATAAATTCAATTTATAGCCATATTAAACGATGATTGCTTATGCAAATATTAGAAAATATTATACAATGGCATTCTAATTCAAGTTGAGTATTTACTTTCTTCACACATTTATTTGTCACAATTAAAACCATTGAATGACACACATTAAAAATACTAAAACTTTTATTTTTCAACAAAACATATTTAAATTAACAATTTTCATTTAAAAAAACGGAATAAAAGCAATATTCTAAATACGAAAATACAAAAATGATTCGACGATTAATAAAATTTATATACATACACAAAACACCAAATGGATTTATTATTACAAATTCTGGATCTAATGTTTCGAATTCCAAGTCGCCATCATCACTGATCTCACTGTTCGAACTGTTAAGTAGCTTTTCGATCTCATTATCAGATAAATAATTCATTGCCTTCGAAATAAAATATCAAAACAAAGTCACAAACAAAAATCACAATACTAGAAATGTGCCCGAATGGTTGACAACATCTGCGCGGGACTGTGAGAGACAAAGACGGAAGGACAGAGCAAGAGATATGCTGTTTCGTCGGCTGCTCGAATTCAACTGAGAAGAAATGGAGTTTTTACTTTTTTGCTTCTATTTAAATATGTATATATTTAAATGTTTTGTTGCATAGTGTATTTTCGACTAAGAAGGACATCCCAAGCGAAGAAAATAATTGAAAAATATTATTATCTGTTAAAATAATATTATTTTACAATACGTGTTCGTTAATTCACGAATTGAAATGGCAACACAGATATGTAATCATAAACACAAAAGTTGCGTTCTTAATTTTGTAGTTTCTATGGAAAAAGTTCTCGCCCGCTTGCTGTCACTTTTTTGTTGGTTAATTTATTTTTGCATTACTACTTCGCCATTTTCTAAGCCTTGGACTAAAACTTGTTCGAAATAGATATCCTCTAACCTCGTTATATAGTTATAAAACAGAAATTCAAGATTCTTACGTGAAAGCATGGATTCCTCCACTATCAAGTTAGAAACAGGCACAAGTACGGAAGAGAGTGTCGTTACGATGTATACGGAAATCGAAATAGACAATCATTTTGTCAAGGAAGTATGTTCGGAAACTATTTATACTAACATTTTAGGTATGTTATTATTTTATTGCCTTTCGAAACTAAAACTGCCGTTCTTTACGCGACTGCATCGACATGATCATAATCGCGCACAGTGCATCTCACTCTCAAACTAACCTCACCAAACTCAACAGCATTCCTCGATCCTGCATACGTTCTTTTGCCGGATTGTTAATTATTTTCATTTCTATGAGCTACCTGATACATATCGTGAGCGCGCCTTTCTGCACGGTGTATGGAAGATGAATATTAATTCCCTCAAAGCTGGAAAATCTAGGATTTTTTTCTGAAAAATTATTTCTTTTGGACCTTGAAGAGTCCTGAAATAAATCATTCATGAAATACAGATGCTGTAAGAGCTTAATATTAGTTGTATTTGATGTCAACATTCACAATGCTACCATGAGTAGGACAATATAGTCATTCTAAAACTTGAAAAACTGTCAAATATTCATGTCAAATAACCTAACATGCAAAATGTTTAGTGTATCCATTTTTTTAAGAAGTTTATCTGTTATCAGGTGAAATTAGAACAACGGGACATTCTTATCTTAACGTAGTCAATATCACAGCAAAACAAGGGATTACAGAAGAAGAATGTGCATCGTCGAATACAGAAATTGACACCAAACTGCCAGACATTAAAATGGAATTCTTGGAGCTCTTTGAAAAAATTCGCCAAACGGCGGGTAGAATCAGTATTTTATGTCACATCGGACAATGATCCGATATGCGTGGCCCATACTTCGAACGCCAGTACTGACTATCTATATGCCTCATTGGTCTTATAAAGAAAATAAATCATCTCGCGTTTTATATTTCATAAACCCTCTGGGTTTATATTAAATACATGTATCGTGTATAATTTGTGATCCAATACATAAGTATTACAACGATTCCATAATTATTATTCCATTGACTTTGAGAAACTAGAAATTATGCATGAAATTTCTCAAGAATACAATAGGTCGCTAAAATCGTCCTTACAGCGAACATTCCACCTTATTTTTATAAATAAAAATCTTTGCAAAGTCTCTAAACCTATTTTTTTCTTCGTCGCAGTTTATTTAAAGGTAACTTATTACGTGCATATTTTTCTTAATGTTGTAATTTTTATGCTTTCAATCCTCACTCATTAAGGCTAAGCTACTCCAAGTACCTTATCCCCAAGAGCTCAGTTAGACAATATTATGTAATGCATCAATACAAAAATATTCATATAAATAGCACCGAAGTGCTCAGCATGTTTTGAAATATCAATGTACTGTTGTTTTGTTATTCCAGGTAGCTTTAATATGGAGACAGTTCCCATCAAGGTGGAAGCAGGACTCCTAGAAGAGGATAGAGGGGGCATTGCTTGTGTGGAAATTGACATAGACCTGCCGGACGTTAAAAAGGAATGCTTAGAGCACTCTGCCAGTATTACCCAGACTGCAGGTAAAATCGTGTTTTGTATTTCTGAATTATTTTTAATAGTTTTCATCATATATACTTATTTATTGAACTTTATCCACTTTTTATTTCAGACTTTATAACGGACCTGAGGAATCACCCCATAGAGAAGGCTTATTCATGTTCCTACTGCAGCTATTCGTTTTCACGAATAGGAAATTTAGATCGTCATATGCGTACCCATACTGGAGAAAAACCTTACTCATGTTCCTACTGTAGTTATTCGTGTTCTCAAAAGGGAACTCTAACACTTCACATGCGTACCCACACTGGAGAAAAACCTTTTTCGTGTTCCTACTGCAGTTATTCGTGTTCTCGAAAGGGAACTTTAGAACGTCACGTATTTACTCATACTGGAAAAAAACCTTATGCCTGTCCTTACTGCAGTTATTCATGTTCCCAAAATGGATCCTTAAAACTTCATGTGCTTACCCATACTGGAGAAAAACATTTTTCTTGTTCCGAATGTAACTATTCATGTTCTCAAAAGGGATCTTTAAAACTTCATATGATTACCCACACTACAGAAAAGCCTTTTTCATGTTCCGACTGCAACTATTCATTTTCTCTAAAGAGAAATTTAAAACGTCACATGGTTACCCATACTGGAAGAAAATCGTATTCATGTTCCTACTGCAACTATTCATGTTCTCAAAAGAGTAATTTAAACCGTCATTTTCTTACCCATACTTGAGAACATCCTTTTTGTGCTCGGTTTGAAACTATTCTATTATTATTACTTTCATTTATGTTTAGGAACATCTTTATTCTTCTCTTCTTTAATCTTTTTTACAAAGGCTCCACAAGGACTCCAAAGGAAATGGAGGTGAGGAGGACCTCGGAAGAAATCGGTATGATAAGTTGGTAGGTCACTATGTCCAGATGTATGAATCCATCCCTCCCACTGCCGTGCAAGGCGATGGTTCGAGAGAATCCTGTGGCAGATGTTTGAAAGTCTCCTTAGACCGGCGTCTCCCAATCCGGCAGACCACACAGTTGGTGGGCAGACGCATCTGCCGCCAAGACTTGGACAAACCGCATCCCCTGAAACCCGTGCACAGAAGTGCAAGAAGTGCAAACAGAAGTTAAGTAACAAATCGTAGCGAACTACTTCATGCGACCTTAGAAGAGGTGTTGGTTACCCAAAGAATTTACGGGGCGGCGGTACCCATAATGACTGAAAAAAACATTTATGTCATGTGTTAAAAGCCAAACGACTTAACGTATAACTTATACATTACATCTGTCCACTACCTTACAAAAGGTAGGTAAATTGTAACGGTTCGCAAAAGTAAGAGTTTTTTTATAATTGTCGCGTTGGTCCGCAAACCCTCGACACAAATTTTTTTGTTTTGTTTTCTTTCGGGTTTTCATTTTATCGTCTAATAGTCGAGTCATATAAGATAAGCTGGGTTAGGTAATAAAGGGAACTTGAAGTACCCAGATTTATGAGATGCATTCTAAATGGCAAATATACAAAATTAAATCAAATGCTGATAAAAATGAGAAATTCGTTAATATTCAACCTTTTTAATAACCGAACGCCCAAATAGTTTTTTGAAGGTGCAAGGATACTAGAAATGTATATATTATTATATTACAATATGTCAATTTTGTTTATCACAAGGAAAAATAGGAGTAGGAAAGGAGGCCTTAACCTTGTGAATGATGTTGCTTCAATTGGAATTTCTGATGTTGGTATTGAATGTTCTGTAGACACTATGACTTATAACTAAATGCAACAACGACAAAAATGTTTAACATTAAAAATGAAGTAACATTTGCTTTTGGCTTATATTTTTCAAATCTTCTTGCTTGCTTTTTCCGAAAGAGACCTTCAGAAAATGGAATAAAAACCAGGTAGAGGGTAATTTGGGTAGGAATCGGATATTTGGAATGAACATTAACCCCAAGGAGACGGCCAACTACAATCGTAGTGGAAGAAAAGTTCTCCTAGAGAACGGCTCACTACAAGTGTAGTTTTGAGCATTTGTCATGTTCATCGCTAAATATTTAGTAAATTTAACAGTAAAACTTCGAGGTTAAAAATGTTTTGCATTGAGTTGTTTATTTTCTACCACATCCTTTTAACAGATTCTCCTTTTTACGTATAGTTTTTTTTTAACAGAACTTTTAAGTACGTTGTATCCCTCTTCACTTGATTCTTATCTTCAGCGCACGCATACAGTCTTAGTTTTCCTTTCGCTGTGTGAGTGTCGCGTTTCTGGGCGTTCTGCTGGACACTGTTTATTGTTATATTAGGGTGTCCGTTTTTTTATTACTCTTGGAGTGTTTCTGTGTTAATATTTACTTTTATGAAGTGTTTCGTTCGTATTTATTATTATATTGTGCGTATTATTTGTGAATTTAAGATCATTTTATTGTTTTGTATATTTGAGTGTTTGTTGTAACTATTTAAATTTGATTTCTAATCCTTAAAATGAATGAAGACGTCATTGAAAACTTTGTGATAGATTGCGATTCTGATTTTTCGATGAGTGATGATGAAGATTATATTCCTGAACATTTGGAGAGCTTAGAGGAAGCTTCAGAACAAAATGGAGATAGTGAAATTGGAGATTTTGAACGCTTAGATGAAGATCCCTCCAATAATATAAATTTTACAAATTTCTCTCCAACGTGGGGATGTGAAATTAACTTTCAGCCAAATGTGCATAGTTTAAATCAACAATCAGGATTAAGAGATTGTTAAATTAACCAAGAGAGTTGTGAGGCTGATTATTTTGAGCTATTTTTTTTATTTCAGATATATGTCGTGAGCAGTGTTGTAATCGAAACAAACCGATATTTTGATACTGTGAAATCTCAAAAAACATTTGCTCCAAATTCTAAGTTGCACAGATGGAAAAATGTTTATGTAATAATTAAAAGAGCCTGTCGCGCTGTACAATCTTGTGGTCACCCTTTCTAATGCCGACAAGTGGCCTTGCGCAAGTGTATGCGTGTTGGCAAAATATTTTTCTGCATTGTACGAAAACATTTATTATAATTACTGTGTAGATAAAACTCATCGTAAAATTTAATAACTTGATTTCCAAAGGTTCATTTTTTGTGTGGAAAAGGGAATTTTTACTACTTGACAATAAATAAACAATCTGTGAGTGTTCCATTCCGGGATTTTGTCATTTGAAGGTAATATTAACATTCCATCTAACACAAAATAACCCAGTAAAAATATAATATTAAGTGAACCAAACTAATTTTACAATATTAAAGAATACCGTAAAATAAATAAAAACAATCTTTAGGTACAGCAAAATAATATTTCAAACCTGGAGTGAGTATAAAATGTAATTGACGAAGATCTAGCCGTTTCAGGCGGTCAATTCATGCAAAATCTGCTAGTCTTCTAAGGGTTAATCGTTCTTCAAACAAAACGCCAATGGATTCCCCAACTAAGGTGTACCGAATCGGGAAAGTTAAGCTAGGTTGCGTTAGAGACAGTGCAGTTGTACATTTGAGCATCTCATAGCCAATATTAAAGAACAGTGGTCGACCAATCTGATTTTGTAATAACTGCCGTTGCGAAAATGATAAGGGTGATTGATTTTTTTTTATTTATAGAATACATGATAATACAACAATACATTTTCTTACATGTGATACATTGAATCACCACACTAGGCGACTGCCTGTCTCGTGGCGATCAATGGTATATAGTTAGTATGTGAGGTCTAGTGTTAACATATGAATTAAATATTTATACATGTTTAAAGTATGAAAGATTATATTAGAATGAATTATAATGGAAATAGAAAATATAAAAATGTTAAAGTAGAAAGCAGAAGACAAAAAAAAAGAAAAATAAAAAGAATAAAGAAGAAATAAAAGTAAAAGAAAAGCAAAAGAAAATAAAATTTAGAAGTCTAAGACATGCTATTATGCAGGAAAAGATCAAATACATAACTCTCTTTTCTGGTTGTGTAAGTGTACATGCATGTATGGGCGCGTAAATACGCGTGTACACGCATACATCCACACACACACTTATTCATATTTATAGATGCATACATATTCATACAAAGATATACAAATATATATGTATACATACATACATACACATATATATATGTATGCATACATACATACACACATATACACATGCCTACTTGTACATAGTTGTTTATTCACTATCTGAGAATGAGAAACAAGTGATTAACACTGTCACAATCATTAATCCAAAAGTCATTAAGCGCCTTTTTGAAAGTGAGATATTTGGTTATTGACTTTATTTCAATTGATAAATTGTTAAATATTTTAGGGGCAAGAAAGTTAAACTGGGACTGTGCCATTGAAGTTTTTGTTGCCGGAATAATATAGTTGTATTGGTTCGAGTATCTTGTGTTATAATTTGAATCGGATATATATTTTTTTGTAAATTTGAATTTAAAATAAGAGGTAACATTTTTTACATATAAGGATTTTATATTAAGAACTTTAAAGTCTTTAAATAAGTCCTTCGTGGGTTGTATATAATGTGCTTTGTAGATAGTCCGTATTATCAATTTTTGGGCTTTTATTAGTGGATCTAGTACAGTTTTAGAGCATCCTCCCCAGACAATTATACCGTACGATAAGATTGATTGACACAGGGAAAAGTATACTGTTTTTAGTGTGTTTTTGTTTAGTATATTTCGCAATGCTCTGAAAATATATGCCAGTTTCCTTATACGGCTCGTGGCATTAATTACATGATCTTCCCATCGAAGTTTATTGTCGATTATTACGCCCAAGTATCTAATTGAATCTACTCGTTCCAGTGCGTTGCATAGACAGCTAGATATATCCCTACAGGAATGTATTTTTAGTACATGATTAATTGAGGGTTGATTTGGATAATTTGTGCTAAATGTTAGGTATTTTGTTTTACTTATATTTAATGTGAGTAAATTATTATCCAGCCATTGTTTAGTAATTTTCAAGATTAGTTCTGCTCTATGAAAAGTTTCTTTCCATGTTTTACTTTTTATTACTAAGGCAGTATCATCGGCAAAAGTGATTATATTGCCATCAATTTGTAATCTACATAAGTCATTAATGTATATGAGAAAAAGTATAGGACCGAGTACGCTGCCCTGTGGTACACCAAAATTAATTCTGGTAGGTTGAGACGATTTTTGTGATGGTAGCTTAATACATTGCTTTCTATCTGTCAGGTATGATTTGAACCATTCAAATGCCTTATTCTTTATTCCAATTTTCTGTAGTTTAGCTTGAAGGATTGGACGAGAGACTGTGTCAAATGCCTTAGCCAAGTCCAGAAATATTGCCAGACATTTATCACCTTTATCTAGGGCTTGTGTTATGTGTGATGTTAATTCTAGAATAGCTGAGTCTGTGCTTAGCCCTTCTCTGAACCCATGCTGGTTTGGCGAGAGAATGTTGTATTTTGTAAGATGGTCGATAAGTCTTTTTTTTACAATTTTTTCTATAATTTTGGACAGTGATGATAAAATGGAGATAGGTCTATAGTTTGAAATATCAGTTGGAGTTCCAGCCTTAAAAATTGGTTGAACCAGAGCAAGTTTGAGTTTATTCGGAAATACGCCTTTATTGAGACTGAGGTTAATGATATGTACTAGTGGTTGATTTATAAAAGGTTCAATAATTTTGAGTATGTTTGAGGATATTTTGTCATGATTACATGAATGGGAGGGCTTTAATTGTTTGATAGTTTGCGTAATTTCAGTAGAGTTGGTGGGGTTAAGTGTGAGTGAATTATTTGTTTCACAAGCAGAGTTTTTGATTTTGTCGGCAAGAGAATTTTCATCGGTTGATGTCTTATTTAAGATTTGTGATGCTAAATTTTTTCCGATATTACAAAAATATTCATTTATATGATTGGTCACAGTGTCAGGGTCGTCTTTTAGGGAGGTGTCTAGTCCGTTGAAATTTAATTTATTGATTGTTGGTATTAATTGGTTAGTGTCAGATATTTCTTTAATAATTTGCCAAATTTTTTTATTGTTATTGCCGGCTCTGAACAATTTTTGTTTATAATAGTTTTCTTTAGTGATTTTAATGAGATTGTTACATATGTTTCTGTATTTTTTATAAAATGTTTGAGCTTGTGTATCTGGATTTTTAAGTAAATTTTTGTGGAGCTTGTCCCGTTTTTTAATACAAAAAATTAGGCCATCTGTGATCCATGGTTTCAGTTTTTTATTATTTAAGTTATTCAAAGGGGATTCAACTGTAACAGCCTCAATATGTTTCAATAGTGTTTCAGAAAATGTATTAAATGCAACATTTACGTCTGACGAATTAAGGGTAGAGAGCCAATTTTCCAATTTAATTTTGGAGGTCAATTCCTCGAAATTGATCTTAGTCTTTATTGTATTTTCGCATGAGGAAATGGAAATGGATTTTTTATTCATGAGGCCAATTACTGTTGAGAAGTGGTCAGTAATGGTTGATTGATTTACAATTCCTTTGGCATTTTTTTTTGTTCTTAGGAATATGTGGTCAATACATGATTTAGTCATGTCGGTTACTCTAGTTGGGGCATTAATGTGAGAAACAAGCCCGTGCTGAGTCATCAGGTTTATATAATCGAGTGTCTGTATTGACCTGGGCTTGAGTAAGTCTACGTTAATGTCACCGATTACCATTAGTTCTTCATTTGATGTACAGTTCAATAAGGCCACGTCTAAAGATTTTAGGAAGGTTGAAATATTTTGTTCTTTAGGTGACCTGTAAAGTGCAAGAATGGTGGTTTGGTTTATTTTAATTTTAAGGCAGTTGGCATTTTCGATGGATAGTACTCACCAGAAACTATCACAAGAATGGGATGATAAATTCAACTACGTAACCCACGCAGTGTAAGGGATACAAAGTATAATTAGAGAGTGTGTAACGGCTGGCGACGAAGAAAGTCAAATGTGTCAAAAAGGTAGATTAGTTTTACATAGACAATAATAATGTCATAGACAAGCATTATGACATCGGCATTAACACTGGTATATTTAAAAAAAAAAACGATGGATGCAAAAAAATACCCACGGGTTCGTTAATAATTATTGCTCTCTGGCGGCCAAAATTTGAATTGATTTTGCATTTAGAACAAAGGTGGTTGGCTTTGGCCATAGATTCTTGTAAGTTACAACAGACCAGGCATGATCTAGTCTGCATAAAAAGGAAAATTTATATAAAAAACCCAATTCTGTTACGATGAATATAATTAATATAAGAAGATGAGAAACTCTAGTTACAGATTTATATAACACAGAGGTTATTGTCTGATGGGGCGGGTAAAATTACTCTTTTATGACTGTATAGAAACAAGTCAGCTTCGTAATAAATGTTTTCTGTGATATATTTATTAACTAAGCTCTAGCGCATTCTTTCTGTCAACATTATTATTTTCCGAGGCGTGTACGCTTGTTCAATAATTGAAATGGCAACACTGAGGTGTCATTTCAATTTAAATTTTTGAATCTTAATAATAATAATAAGTGTTTTAATAATAAGTGTTTTATTTTCTTTTTTTTGTGTAACAAATAGATATAATGATATCCTCACTGGGATCTCCCGTGCTGAGGATTTCATTTACATATTATGTATAATTTAATTATAAGAAAATTAATATTACATCAAAGTTACAAATAAATTTAATTATGAACAAATATCATGCAATATATATATATATTTTTTTTTTATAATTTTAAAATAAGTAAGATGTTTTTTGATATATATATATGAAGTGTTTTTTGGTATAGTTATATATATGAAATTTTTTTTGGTATAGTTCAGTTGATTCTGTTTTAGTCTGTGTTTGATTTCAGTAAATTTTCTATTTCAGATCTTCCTATGTTAAGTATCCAGCTTTTTATTTCAGATTTAAATGTTAAAGTGTTGCGGTTTTTGAGTGTGAGTGGTATTTTGTTGTAGAGTTTAATACTATGATATAAGAAGCTTTTTTGCCCAAAAGTTGTATTAGTAATTATTTGTTGGATAAGTTTTTGATCATGAGATCTAGTGTTTCTATTGTACGTGTTTGTTATTTCTTGTGTTTTGTGCTTATGAATGTAAATGAGTATAGTTTTAGAATATAGTTGTTTTATTGACATGATGTTAAGATTGGTGAAGATTTCGTTAGTGCTAGTTCTTACAGGAACTTTAAGTATAATTTTCATTATGGCTTTTTGAGATTTAATAAGTGGATTTAGTATGTTTTTATTTGCACTGCCCCATCCGATAATACCGTATTCTAACAGTGATTGGCAGAGAGCCATGTAGATTTTGATTAAGTCTTTTTTAATGAGCACATTCCTGATAGTTTTGAAAAAATAACTTAGTTTTTTAATTTTATTATCTAAATAGCTAATGTGATTGGTCCATTTTAAATTTCCATCTATTTTTAGACCTAGATACGTTATATGGTCAACGTTTTCTAATGAGGGACAATTACAATGCTCATTTAAGTGATGCGGGCTATGAATTTTCAAGTTAAGGTTTTCTTCAGAGTTTTTTGTATTTTTTATTTTGAAAGTGATGAATTTGGTTTTATTAGCATTTAGTGTAAGTGAATAGTAGTCTAGCCATTTTTTAATCCTGTTTAGTGTGTCTTCTGCTTTCTTAAATGTTTCTGTCCAATTATTCCCATTTATAAGGAGAACAGTATCATCCGCAAAACTGATGATTTCTCCGTCACATTCTATGTGGCGATCATTAATGTAAATTAGGAACAGAATCGGACCCAGAATACTTCCTTGAGGCACCCCGCATTTGACATCAATACACTCACTGGTTATGTTGTTAAGTTTCACAGTTTGCTTTCTATTTCCCATGTAGCTTTTAAAGAATATCAGTTATTTATCAGTGATCCCAATGTTAACTAGTTTTTCAAAAAGATGTGAGTGATTTATTGTGTCGAAGGCTTTAGAAAGGTCGAGAAATACTCCAATGCATTTTTTATGTGAATCTAAAGAATTTTTAATATATTCAATTACTAAAGCAATGGCGTTGGATGTTCCTAGATTTTTTCTGAAACCAAATTGTTTTGGTGATAATAGTTTATTTGATTCTAGGTAATCGATGAGATGAGTTTTAACTGTTATTTCTAAGATTTTAGATAATGTGTTCAGAATAGTGATTGGTCTGTAGTTATTGATATCTGTACGATTTCCCGATTTAAAGATTGGTGTAATAGTCCCTATTTTGAGTTGTGATGGAAATCTGCTTTCCGTAATAGATTTGTTTATTAGAAAGAGTATCGGTTCGGTAATTTCATCTTGTATAAATTTTAATGTTTTCATTGTGATTTCATCACTACCAGATGAAGATGTTGGTTTGAATTTAGAAAATATTAGTATTAGTTCTTGTTTAGTGATTTGTTTTAGAGCAAATTCTGTAGTTTCGATGGAAACTACAGAAATTACAGAATAAACTACAGAATCTTAATTCTGTAGTTTCGATGGAAAAGCCTGTAGCTAGCTGGTTGTCACCAGGGGCATTTCTCTCAGCTTTGGCCGTGAAACTCTTTTGAAACCGCCACGCCCACCTCATTATTCTTGTAGAAAACGAATAATATGGCTTAAAGCTCAGATCTCATTGGTTAGAGCAGAAGGATTGCTTTGATCTCTCGCTCTCTACCATAATGACTCGTGTAACAGATAGAGATTACGGAATTTAGTCGTTAGACTTTTTTGAAATCATTTAAACAAAATGAGAGTGGTTTATTTATACACGCGGGTTGTCATTTGTTGCCGAAATACTATCATTTCGCCTCGAAAATATTGCGTGTTAAAGTTGTTCGTGATAAAAATACAATATAAGCCAGTATGGCGTTAGCGAGTTACAAACATATATTCAACCTACCTACGTAAGTTCAAGTTTAGTGAATTTGACAGTTTTTAGGTTATTCGTTCGGTTTTTTGTTAAACAATGCTTCATACTTGGTATTTGTCTTCCTCCACAACGTATAAATGTTATTTATTATATCGACCAATTTATTCTTGTTAGTTAAGTGTTATCCTGTATTATCTTATTGTTTTGGTGAAATTAAAGATTTTTAAACATATGTAACCATGAGTTCAAAATAGTCAGAAAAATGTCGGAATTCATCGTACTGTCGGACAATCATTTTTTGAAAATTTTCTTCAGTGTTTTTGCAAATTTCTAGTCATTTTGGGTTTCTTCTTCTCAGATTAACAAGTTTCATCTTAAGGAAATACACTGTAAAAGTTTATTTTTATTTTTAAAATAGTTTTTTGGACTGAATGAATGGGACGAATGGAGTAGGCCGAGAGCAATTATATTGTCTATGGTTGCATCTTATTTTTATATGAACTTGAGTTTTTTCTACCTTGTCTACTACTCCGCTCCGCAAGGTAAGTACTGCTTGTATATCTGTGGTTAAGTACCTTATAATTCTGTTGGATACAAAAAGCCCGAAGATATCGATCTAGAGAGTAGTATATTTATGGGGATCTCTGTTTTACTTCAACTTTCGAGGTTGATGGATTCCTCGAGAGGTGTAAATGTTTTCTCCGAAGATTTACAAAAAGACGAAATTAGTAAACGCAAAATCTCACAACCAACAAATTAGTGACAACTAGTTGGCGACGGGCTTTACCAAAGAAATTACAGAATTAAGGTATTAATTTTGTGTTTGAAATGAAATCTCAGTGTTGCAATTTCAATTAATTAACCAACGTCCACGTAAAGGAAAATATTAATATTGGCAGATTGAATGCGATAGGGCCAAAATATTATTTTCCCCGTGAAAGAGAATTGGTTCTATTCTGTCATAAAATGGTGGGTTTACCCGCCCAATTAGAAAACAATTTATTTGTTTTATTAACCTGTAACCAAAGTTTCGAATCTTCCAATACTTATTATATTTATCAGGTACATAACGGTATCGCGTTTCTTTCATACAAATTTTCCTATTACATGCACACTAGATCACAGTCGGTCTGTTTTAACGTACGACAGGCAATGGCTGGAACCAACCACCCTCACTCAATTGCATAATGAATGCATTTATTAGCCGCCAAAGAGGAATAATGAATGAACCCGTGGGTAATTTTTTTCATCCATTGGCCTATGGTCAAAATTAGTTAAGGCAATTCAGCAAATGGAACAGTACTTGTCTACGACATTATTATTGTCTATGTAAAACTAAATTACTTTATATTTTTTTGACACATCGCCTTTTGACTTTTTCATCGCCAGCCGTTTCAACTTGTTTCTATTTAATATTCCTTTAACTGTTTTACCCACGCAGTTAAATTTATCATGAAAGGCTTGTGATAGTAACTGGTAAGAACTGATGCTTATATTAATTCCCATAATCATTTTGATAGCGGCCGTTATTCCAAATCGAACACTGTTCTTTAACTTTGGCTACGGGATTTGGCTATCGAATGCGAGCAATCTTAACATACGCCCATCGGTGCATCTATGTTATGGACTCCATTGGCATTTTGTTTGAGGAATGTTTAAACTATCAGTTAGACCTCAATCTTTTTCAAAAAAGTTTTACGAAAGCATTTAAATTATCGTATAAATCAACAGAAATGAAGTGTCAACTTCAAGGTCAAGATAGTCACAATATGTATCACTTATTTCAAATGTTAGTTTCATATAAGATATCATTGTTTTGACAGAATATTCCAAGCAAACAAAATATTTAGCTCATTGGATTACTTCACAACTATGTTTGTTTCAGGTATATATATTTGTTTGGTCGTTTACCAATTACCAAACCCTGCGACAGCGGTGCCATGGATCTAGTAAATACAGAAACTGTTTATATCAAAACGGAACCAGGGCCCCAGGAAGAAGGCGGAGATGAAATTCCGTACACGTATATGGATTTCGACCTCCCAGATGTAAAGAAGGAATGTTTGCAATATGCGGAGAGTACTCAGACAGCCAGTTAGTTGCATTGCTTATGTTAAATAAATTGTATGTTAATCCAAGTCCATTATGGATTGCCATGGCGACAGTGTTTATTAACGCTGTCCTCTTTAGCGGTAGTTATTTTAGTTTTCATCATTATATATCTTTGCCGGAAACAGCCAAACTATAACATTAGATAAACTTAATAATTTTTATTTACTTTTGTGAATACCCCACACGTGTCCCAACTCTTGAACTCTCAAACTCTTGGCGTAAATTTATGTTGTGTGGCTGAAGTATAAAGGACGGGATGAATATGGGGAGGTGAAAGGTGGGAAGTGCCCGGCTGTTCAGATCTCGTCATTTCAATCAATGTTTAATTGATGAATTCTTCATATTACACCAAGTTGAAACCGAGAGTATCTCCCTCTCAGGGACGTGCCATAAGAATATATTGTGAATTACCATGAATCAATTTAATAAAATTTGCTTGGGCACGCTGGGATTTTATCCCGGGACCTCCAAATTTCTAGTCGGGAACCATTTATTTTATTATTTGGCACAATATCTTACATTTCTTAATACAATTTAGAATGATGGCCTCACTGGGTGGCTAACCCGTGCTGAGGCCTCCATTTTATAATACAAAATAATATTCATAATACATTAAAGGAAAATGTATAAAATGTTGGTGAAGAAAAAAAACATAAGATAAGATAAATTTAAACTAAAAAAAATTGATTTAATATTCAAGTAAATTTAAATGAAATAAAGTAAAAAATTGGTTTATTTATATTATATGTTGTGTGTTTGTGAGTGATGTGTGTTTAATGTTAGTTCTGTTTGTTAGGTACAGTTTTTATTATTTTATGTTATGAAATTTTGGTAATTATGTCTTTTTTGTTCTGAAATCCATTTTTTAATTTTGTGTCTGAATTTATTTTTGTTTACCTCAATTTTATTTTCAAGTGTTAGACTGTTGAAAGATTTTATAGCATGGTATTGATAGTATATTTGTCCAAATTTTTATTTACCGTCGGAGTTCTTGTGTTTTCTTTGTACGCTTGTCTAACTGGTCTGTTAGCGAAATTTTGTGCATGTTGAAATTTGATTTTTTGGTCAAAAATGTAGTTTAGTAGTGTTTTAACGTAGGCGTTTATCTAGTACGTTGTGACAACTGTTGAATATTTGGTCTGTATCAGTCAGTCTATGTTTTTTTACTATTACCTTTAAGATCGTTTTCCGTGCGATTTCTAACGAATCGATGGCCGAGTTTTTTGCTCCTCCCCAAGCAATAATTCCATATTCTATAAATTATTGGCAAAGTGCAAAGTTTATTTTTTTCAATTGTTTTATTTTATATATGTTTTTTCATGTTAAGGAAAATGTGTATTGTTTTGAGGAGTTTATTTGTGATTGGTTTGATGTGACCATACCCTACGATCACAGAAACCGTGCTTACAATAAGTGCTCGATTCCTCAAGTTTTCACCTCATCCTCATAGGTTAAAAATACATATTGATGGAATAAAACTCCCTTAAATTAAAACAACAACTCTATACTGAAGGTGCTCAAGAGCAAATGCTTTTTCCTTCTGAAGCGGACATCTGGGGTCATTCTCATTAATTTTCTTAAATCAACATTGAACTCTCTTCACTTATTTCTCACTTCTGCAGGGTTGATCAATTATGTATTTTATCTTTTCTATTTTAAGCTTCTTTTAAATGTGTTTTACATCTATGATCAATATATGTACATGTTGTTTTATAGCTTGCATTAATTTGGAGACTATTACCGTCAAAGAGGAACTCGGACGCCGAGAAGATAATGATGGTGGATTCTCTTGCATAGAAATTGACATTGACCTGCAGGATGTAAAAAAGGAATGCTTAGAACGCTTTGAAAGAATTGACCAGTCCGGTAAAAATAATTTATTATTGTTTATAATGTCTGCCTTCTTATTTTTTATACATTTTTATCAATTTTCTGTGCTTCCTTATACTTAGTGTTGATATAAAGTCGTGTTGAGTCTTTATAATCGTATTTCTTTATTTTTCTCTACAGATCTGAAGACGCATCCTATGGAAAAACAATTACTTTGTCCTCATTGCACCTATTCCAATTCTCATAAGTCGATTTTCAAAAGGTATTTAAGCACCCATACAGGAAAAAAACATTTGTCATGTTCGGTGTGCAACAATTTATACTCTCGAAAGGGCAATCTGATGAAACACATGCTGACTCACAGACGAGAAAAACCTTTTTCATGTGCCGAGTGCAATTATTCATGTTCTAAAAAAAGCAAACTGACGAGACACATGCTGACTCACAGTGGAGAAAAACCTTTTTCATGTTCCGAATGCAACTATTCATGTTCTCGAAAGGGCCAACTGACGATCCACATGCTGACTCACAGTGGAGAAAAAGCTTTTTCATGTTCTGAGTGCAACTATTCATGTTCTCTTAAATGCAATCTGAAGCGCCACATGCTGACTCACAGTGGAGAAAAACCTTTTTCATGTTCCGAGTGCAAATACTCATGTTCTCAAAAGGGCTCTCTGACGATCCACATGCTGACTCACAGTGGTGAAAAACCTTTTTCATGTTCTGAGTGCAACTATGCATTTTCTCAAAGGCGCACTCTGATGAACCACATGCTGACTCACAGTGGTGAAAAACCTTTTTCATGTTCCGAGTGCAACTATTCATGTTCTCGAAAGGGCCAACTGACGATCCACATGCTGACTCACAGTGGAGAAAAAGCTTTTTCATGTTCTGAGTGCAACTATTCATGTTCTCTTAAATGCAATCTGAAGCGCCACATGCTGACTCACAGTGGAGAAAAACCTTTTTCATGTTCCGAGTGCAAATACTCATGTTCTCAAAAAGGCTCTCTGACGATCCACATGCTGACTCACAGTGGTGAAAAACCTTTTTCATGTTCCGAGTGCAACTATTCATGTTCTCGAAAGACTAATCTGACAAGCCACATGCTAACTCACAGTGGAGAAAAACCTTTTTCATGTTCCGAGTGCAACTATTCATGTTCTCGAAAGGGCAATCTAACGATGCACATGCTAACTCACAGTGGAAAAAAACCTTTTTCTTGTTCTGAGTGCAACTATGCATTTTCTCAAAGGGGCAATCTGATGAACCACATGCTGACTCACAGTGGTGAAAAACCTTTTTCATGTTCCGAGTGCAACTATTCATGTTCTCAAAAGGGCCATCTGACGAGACACATACTGACTCACAGTGGTGAAAAACCTTTTTCATGTTCCGAGTGCAACTATTCATGTTCTCTAAAAGGCCAACTGACGATCCACATGCTGACTCACAGTGGTGAAAAACTTTTTTCATGTTCCGAGTGCAACTATTCATGTTCTCTAAAGAACAATCTGACAAGCCACATGCTAACTCACAGTGGAGAAAAACGTTTTTCATGTTCTGAGTGCAACTATTCATGTTCTCTTAAATGCAATCTGAAGCGCCACATGCTGACTCACAGTGGAGAAAAACCTTTTTCATGTTCCGAGTGCAAATACTCATGTTCTCAAAAGGGCTCTCTGACGATCCACATGCTGACTCACAGTGGTGAAAAACCTTTTTCATGTTCTGAGTGCAACTATGCATTTTCTCAAAGGCGCACTCTGATGAACCACATGCTGACTCACAGTGGTGAAAAACCTTTTTCATGTTCCGAGTGCAACTATTCATGTTCTCGAAAGGGCCAACTGACGATCCACATGCTGACTCACAGTGGAGAAAAAGCTTTTTCATGTTCCGAGTGCAACTATTCATGTTCTCGAAAGACTAATCTGACAAGCCACATGCTAACTCACAGTGGAGAAAAACCTTTTTCATGTTCCGAGTGCAACTATTCATGTTCTCGAAAGGGCAATCTAACGATGCACATGCTAACTCACAGTGGAAAAAAACCTTTTTCTTGTTCTGAGTGCAACTATGCATTTTCTCAAAGGGGCAATCTGATGAACCACATGCTGACTCACAGTGGTGAAAAACCTTTTTCATGTTCCGAGTGCAACTATTCATGTTCTCTAAAAGGCCAACTGACGATCCACATGCTGACTCACAGTGGTGAAAAACTTTTTTCATGTTCCGAGTGCAACTATTCATGTTCTCTAAAGAACAATCTGACAAGCCACATGCTAACTCACAGTGGAGAAAAACGTTTTTCATGTTCCGAGTGCAACTATTAATGTTTTCGAAAGGGCCAACTGACGATCGACATGCTGACTCACAGTGGTGAAAAACCTTTTTCATGTTTCGAGTGCAACTATTCATGTTCTCGAAAGACTAATCTGACAAGCCACATGCTAACTCACAGTGGAGAAAAACCTTTTTCTTGTTCTGATTGCAACTATTCATGTTCTCTTAAATGCAATCTGAAGCGCCACATGCTGACTCACAGTGGAGAAAAACCTTTTTCGTGTTCCGAGTGCAACTATTCATTTTCTGGGAAGGCCCATCTAAAGACGCACATGCTGACTCACAGTGAAGAAAAACTTTTTTCATGTTCCGAGTGCAAATATACATTTTCTCGGAAGAGCTATCTGACAAGACACATGCTAACCCACCTTTAAAGAAAACCTTTGTCTCGTCTCGAGTGAATATAATAATTATCTTTTGTGACGAGCCACATGCTGACTTACAATTCAATTTGATCGCTCGTCGCGGAACCCCGGGCAGCATCACCTCGGACCATGGTCGTCAGTTCGAGAGTTGTCTCTTCAAAAAACTTGCAGAAAAGTTTGGCATCAACCACAACAGAACTACTTCGTATCACCTACAAGCGAACGGGATAATAGAGAGATGGCATCGCACACTCAAGGCATCCCTCATGACATGTGATGACCGGAACTGGATCCAAAATATCCCCCTCATATTGCTCGGGTTGAGAGCGACTGTTCGTGAAGAACTAAAAAGGTTCGCCTGCTGAACTCACCTATGGCGGAACACTAAGGCTACCTTGCGATTTCTTCACTGAAACCCCCCGTGAGGAACCCGACACGTACGTAGGACGTCTACAAAGGAAGTTCGAGCATATTAAATCGACTCCTGCCAGCAAACACAGTACTAGAATTTTTTTCGTACACAAAGACCTACCTGTCACCACGCACGTATTCCTGAGAACAGATAGTGTAAGAAAACCTCTTCAGAATCCATATGAAGGTCTTTACAAGGTAGAAGAGCGCAACGACAAAACATTTGTCATTTCAATAAGAGGCAAACCTAAACGCGTCTCCATAGACAGACTCAAGCCTGCTTCCGTTCCGGTCGAAGAAAATGTCACTATGGACACACTTGTCGCTGTCACACCTGTAACCAAGACGACAACTCGCTCAGGTCGGCAAGTACATTTTCCAAAGCGATTTGGATCGGAATAAGCACGAAAAGACATTTCTATTTGGCATTTTTTCTATAACTCATGATAGAAATTAATTTCTTAATTTTGCCTAGCTTTCTCTTGCAAACCATATTCTTAAAGTATACATCTTTTTTTCTTAAAAAATACTGCAAATCAAACATTATTAAATTTACACATTTTTGATGGAAATTTGACTTTGTTATCAAATGATAGAATCTAAAACTTAAGTTAGATAATTATTATGTATTCATGAGTGTGAAACATTTTCTATACGATGAACACAAATCATCATGTACACCGCACAATTCATGCACCTTAAAACGTATAACAATTATGAAATAACTCTACGTTCGTATGAAAACTTTTCACCGCTTTATAGCATTTATATATGCATTGCTACTCGATTAATAGCATCAACCGTCATCACAAGTGTGATCGACTACCAATATAATGAGCATGGTTTTTTTAATATTTTTTTTTAACCACGTAACAAGGTACTTTTGTGTACTTTCAAATATGCTTCTCTGGACGTATAAGGCACTATTTTTTTTATTTTTTTTTATTTTATGTGACACCTCACAAGAGTGTCCCTGCCTGTGCAGTGCACAGACAGGGGAACTATTTCACCACCCGGTAGGGCGGCATTGTGAGGCGGAGTAAGGTAGGGGCTGTAGGAAGGGATTTGTTAATGCGGGCCTTGAACTCGGATTATAGGAGGGAGGAAAAACAGATGCCGGTAGCTCGTTCCACATACGAGCCGACTTACACAAAAACGAGTCGTAAAAACGGCCCGTTCTCATGAAGCCAACGTCAACCGTGAACGGGTGTTCAGTTCGTGTCCGTCGAGTTTCGCGCACGTGCACCGGTGCATCAGGAATCAATGCTGCTAGCTCCTTGGAGCAGGCTCCATTGAAATACCTGTAGAACAGACACAGCATGGCTACATTGCGTCTATGCATTAGAGAAGGCAATCGGTCTGTTAACAACGGATTGTCAATCAGACGGATCGCTCTCCTTTGCACAGATTCAAGCAGGTTTATCAAGTATTTTGGGGCACCAGCCCAAAGGTGGCTCCCAAATTCAATAGTTGCGCGGACTTGAGACTTGTACAGGGTTAGCAGCTGGTCACTGTTGAAGAATCTCCTAGCCCTGTACAAGACGCCCAACTTTTTGGAGGCCTGATTTACTCGGGCTTCTATGGATCCCCGATACTTGAGCTGGTCTGATATAGTAACTCCAAGCATTTCAATGGAGTCTTTATTGGGGAGAGTGCTCCCATCAAATTGCACCAGACAGTCATTGATCTCCCTCTTTGCCGAAATCAGACACGCTTGGGTTTTTGAGACGTTGAAACTGACCAAGTTGGCCTTACCCCAGGCACGAACCATCTCTAGGTGGTCAATTTTTCGCTTCAAAACTTCCCGAGCTGTTCGGACATCATAGGTGGAAGGGGGCCTGTCAAAAAGATAACCCTCGTGAACGGTGCTGTCATCAGCGTAGCAGTGAATTGGTGCACATTCAACGAGATCGTTGATGTGCAATAAAAACAGCGTCGGAGACAGCACAGATCCTTGTGGCACCCCCGCATTGATTTGGTGCGGTGAGGAAGAAGAACGGTCATCCACGGTTTGAATTGTTCTTCCCCTCAGAAAGTCCGCAATCCAACTATGCAGGGTTGGGTGGAGTTGGGTTTACTTCTAGAGAACCATATAATCGAAAACTTCTTTTATTTAATATCTCTTTATTTTTTTTTTTTATTTTTTTTTTATTGTACAACAGAACATTCGTTCCAGTTACAGTACAATTTACAAACAGTATAATTTAACATCATATCAGCATTTGGGTAAGTGACTCTTCAATAATTGTTTTAGGTCGTTTAAAGAACAGTCATTTACATCCAAATTCTTTGCTACTTCGTTCAACAGCACCACTCCCCTCGTCATGCTATGCTTTGCCAGGACGTCGGTTTTGCCTTTTGGTACTCTAAATAAGTCATGGTATCGACTTCGGCTGTAGTGGTCTGGTACATATAAATCATAGCATCCCAAGAGGAATGGGCTATCAATAAAATTGTTCCAAATTTTGAAAGATATAGTGGCTAGGCTTGCTTTCCGCCTAGTTTCCAGACTCACAGAATTGGTTTCCTCAAGTAAGTCGATATGGTGCATGAATCTGGGATAGGTTCCATGCGTCCGCATATAGACATACCTGAGGAATTTCTTCTGGATTTGCTCTATCATTTCAATGTACTTCTGGTGGTACGGTGCCCAAACATCGCTCGCATACTCCAGCTTGCTTCTCAGTATGCCATCGAACAATGCTAACATAGCATCTTGGTTATTGAACTGCTTGCATGTCCTAATGACGAACCCAAGAAGTTTGTAGCAAGACTGAGTGAGCTGCGATATATGGCCAGAGAATTTCAGTTCGGGATCAAAGACGACACCGAGATCCTTTACGGAATTTACACGTGATAGTGTTTCGCCCTTTATCTTATAATCGTAAAGTATAGTGTTTAAAGAGCGAGTGTAAGACATAGTGACACATTTTTTTGTATTGAAATCTAATTTGTTTATCAACGACCATTCAGATAGTGCATCCAGATCAGCTTGCATTTTAAGACAGTCTTGTTGGGAGCTTATTTCCATTAGAATTTTAAGGTCATCTGCAAACAGTAGACATTTACTATTCTTAATTTATTTTTATTTTTTTTTATTTTTATTTTTTTTTTATTTGGAAAACCAACAGTTATAATTATTACAAGGTATGGTGTAGTAAGTGTTAATTATTTAACCAATAATAGGTTTTCACTTAGGTATTTTAATTATTTAGTGAACATTATATAATATTTACGTAAGAGAAAAATTTACATTAGCATATAATGATGGGATGGCGGAAGGGAGGGGTATGGGATGGATCTAGTCTGTGTAATGTGTAGCATGTACGTATGTGTATTAATAAAAAATAATAATGATAATATAATTATTTATTGATTTGAGGTTTGAAATTGTGGGGTGCTGAGTTAAATAAGTCTAATTCACTGTATGAAGTATTAAAATTGTATGAAGCACGGTGAATAAAAGCATTTTGTTTTGAGTTAGTGTTACATTGAGGGATGTTTAATGTGTGATTTTTTCTGGTTTGTCTGATGGGTACTCTTAATTGAATTCTTTCTAGTAATTCCGGGCAATCTATCACAGAGGTAGCAATTTTTTGTAAAAATAGTACGTCTGCGGAGTTTCTACGACTTTCCAGTGATGAAATCCTGAAAAACGCTGCTGACTCCTCGTGACTCAGATGAGGACGATAGGCCCGAAAATCAAGGTATCGTAGAAAACGGTATTGCACTTTCTCAATCCTTTCTATGTGTGACTTATACGTGGGATTCCAGACTTGAGAGGCGTACTCCAGAGAACTGCGTACATACGCAAAGTACAGCATTTTCATGGTATTTACTTTTTTAAAATTTTTGCAGGTTCTGAGTACAAAGCCAAGTACCTTGGAAGCTTTTGCAACCATGGATTCAATATGGCGCTCAAAAAGTAATTTCGGATCTAACACTACTCCCAGATCCTTAGCCTCTGTCATTTTGCTCAGTATTGTGCCGTTAAGGGAGTAATTAAAAGAAATGGGATTTTTATTTCGGGTGAAGCTGATGGTGCCACATTTTTTTACATTTATTTGCAGGTTGTGTTCTGCACAATAAATATTTAGGCGATTTAGATCTTCTTGCACGCGGGTACACTCATTGATACACGTGACAGGGGAGAATATTTTCATGTCATCTGCGTATAATAAAGTTCTGGAGTGGTGAAAACATTTCCCAATGTCATTAATATATATATTAAAGAGTAATGGTCCCAATAATGACCCCTGGGGTACTCCCGACGGCACGGTTTCCCAGTTCGATTTATAGCCACCGACGACTACTGCTTGGCTACGGTTTGCAATATAGGACGAGAGCCATCTGAGGAGGTCTCCGTGTACACCGATTTGTAAAAGTTTTCTCAGCAAGATATCATGAATAACTAAATCAAAAGCTTTACTATAATCTGTATATATTGCATCTACCTGTATACGCTGATCCATGTTATCTTGTAAGAATTCGGTGAATGCCGTTAAGTTAGTGGTTGTAGATTTCCCCCTCATAAATCCATGTTGGTTATTATTGAGTGACGATCTCAAGGCCGAAAACATCTGGTCATACACAATTTTTTCGAAAACCTTACTAAAGATACAGAGCATTGAAATTGGCCTATAATTTTCGACGTTAGATTTTTGGCCATTCTTGAAGATGGGAGTTACAAATGCCGTTTTCCAAGTGTTTGGGACTATTCCCTCTTTAAGGGAGCGACTAAAAATTATGGATAGCGGTTTAGATAGGCTGCGGGCACATTTGTTTATGAAGAAAGGGGGAATTTTATCTGGGCCTGCGCCTTTTTTGAGATCTAAATCTTCAAGGTGTTTCTGTATATGATGCTGGTCGACTTCAATATTATTAATGCTAGCAACACAGAGCTCTTTGGGGTTGTCCGGTAGGATCTGGATGTTTCGAGCATTATTGTTGTAGACAGACATGAAATATTTAGAGAATAAGTTACAGATGTCAGAACCATTTTCAGCTTTTTCGTCTTTAAATGTCATAGTGTTCGGAACACCGTGGGATTTGGAGTTGGATTTTATGTAATTCCAAACTTTTTTTGGGTCGGAGGATATATCATGTTCGATTTTTAATAAGTAAATATTGTGGCATTCCCAATAAAGTTTTTTGTGGCGTGATCTTAGTAAAGAGAAAGTGGCGTAGTCAGATGGGTTTTTGTATATCTTAAACTTTTTAAAGTATTTGTATTTTTCTGATGTCAATTTAATGAGGGCCGAATTATACCATGGCGGGTATTTAGAATTCCTACATAGTTTTTTGGGAATGTGGGCGTCTATAAGATTATTTAATTGTGAATAGAATTTTTTTAATGCCGTGTTAACATCACCAATCGAAAGGAGCTCATGCCAGTTTACCTGGTCGAGACATGTATTAATTTGTTCGTAATCACCGCGCCTAAAGACGTAACCGCTTCTTAGTTCCTCCACTAGTGGATCGGGTTCAGAAAATGAAACTTCTATGATTAGTGAGGTGTGATGAAGGTCTTCCGAAATTAATGGTTCATCACATGCAGAGACCGTGACGAAGTCATTACATAGGACGAGATCAAGAAAGTGACCGTTGGTATTTGGAATTCCATTATATTGGCGCAATCCAGAAAAATGCATGCAGTCTATAAATGATGTGCTAACAGGCGATAAGCGATCACTGGGTATAAAGGACGTGTTATTGGGAGACTTATTCCATGAAATGTCAGAGAGGTTGAAGTCACCTAGGATAATAAATTTGTCTGAGGGAAATTGCAATGTAAGTGCTGAAATTTGGGTGAGGAAGCTTTCCATATTTTCACGATATGTTGGTCCTTTAGGGAGGTAAACACAGCATATGTGAAGATTTGTGTGTTTGGATCCCTTGGATTCTAATGATATCCAGATGTCCTCAGCTCGCGAATGCCACCCTGGGCGCTCGTGAGCTACCAGTTCACGACGAACAGCGACTAAGATACCCCCGCCCAAGCGCTGCCCTGTGCAAGCGTAGTCCCGATCTCGGCGGTGTACATCGTAGCGATCATCAAATAACTCTTCATTGCGGATGCCATCAACAAGCCACGATTCGGTCAGAGCGATAACGTCATACTCGTTGGATCGAACAGCCATCAGCAATGTGTCAGTCTTAGTGCGTAGCCCTCTTACGTTTTGGTGATATATATTTAATTTATTTAGAGTCATTGGACCGAGAAAAATCGATAATTAAGTTTGTGTTTATTTTTGTATAATTCCCAAATATTTTTGCAAAATGTTTAAAGAACGAAAAGTGTGTTAGTGTGAATAGATCCTTAGGGTTGGTGATGGGGATGAGGGAGGGAAGGGTACATTTAAAGTAATATAAAACATTAAGAATAGTTAAAATGAAGTTAGTATGAAATACGATCAATTTGAATGGTCTTATCTTGAGGCTTGGCTCGGCTGAGGGCCTGCTGCATCTCCTCGGTTGGGTCCTGTGGCCGGAGGCTCGCGGTCCATCTTCTTCAGGTCTGCCTCCTTTGATATTATGATGGGCGCTGATGACGTATTTCGTCGAGCGTGAATTATGCAGTTTTTTGTCCATACAAACTGAAAACCCTTTTGTTTCGCGAGAAGCCTTGCGCGGTAAAATAGCTGTTTGTTTATGCTAGTCAGATGGTCACCTACATAGATATTTTGCGGGAATCCCGTAAATCCTAATTCCGTCGAGGAGATCCCTTTGCGGTCTTTTACCGCCTGCAGAAGCTGGTTTTTTAAGTTTCGGCTGGTAAATTTCACAACTATTGATTTTGTTTTTATCTTCCCAGTCTCGCGGCCTCTGGGAGCAACACGTGTTACGAACTCCATGTCCCTTTCGCCGATATCCACGTTGCTCAGACTAGCGATTTTTGAAATAATGGTTACTAAGTTTTCACCCTTCTTATCCGGGATACCCCTTATTTCTAGGTTTTGCAGTCTTGCCCATTGGTCCTTTCTGTTTGATTCCTCGATCATGTTACGTACTTCTGTTCTCAGGTGGGAGACTTCTGCCTCCAGATGTTCGACTTTTTGAAGTCGATTTTCCATATCGGCAATCTTGTTTCCGAATGTTGCTACATCATGGTGACAGCTCTCAACCGACTTTTGTACGCCTTGTACTTCTTCACGGAGGATTTTAATATCGTCGTGCAGTGCCTTGAATGATGACAAGTCCATCTGGATCCTTTTGATATCTTCCATAATGGTGGTCAGATCGTGGACGCCGACGGCAATATTTGAAGATTTGCACCTGCTGCATCGCCAAGTACTTCTCAGGTCCAGTTTCAGCTTTTTATAATTTTCCTCTGACGTACCTCCACACTTGTAGTGCAGATTTTCCTTACAGGATGAGCATTGCACGCCTTGAGTTATAGAGGATTTGCACACGCCACAGTTCATTTTTAAAAATGATGTATTTATTTATTATTATATTAAATATTTATTTATTTCGATATTATTTCAAAATGCGACCTCTATGTGGTGAATAAACTAACAGATCTGCAGTATTTTGTTTTGGTAATAATGTTATTTGGATGCAGACAGAGATGGCGTTAAATAATCGTAAAAAAATAAATAAATTAATAATGTAGTGCTTTTATTTATTTAACAGATCTGGTTTAAACACTAGACGTGAGTATTTGTTTTATCAATATTTATTTTTAATTTCACTGTATTTTTAAATGTCTTTAGGAAAAATATTATTTACGTGGGTAGAATAACAAAAAATATTGATACGCTTTGTTGTAACTGTTTTTGTTTAATATTCACTATAAACGACAGAATTCACTTGTGCAACGTCACTAAAAACAACAGGTTTCTACTGCTTAATATTAAATATCACTAATTTATGATTAATGTTGATGTTTTAGGCAGTTTGGTTATTTTTTACGGGAGCGAAGTAAAGACGTGACCGTTGTCGTAGATATATTTATTTGTGTATGTCGTAGATATATATATATATTAACATAGTTTTGGATGTCATTTATTAGTATTAGAAACAACAGCGGTCCGAGGTTAGACCCTTGAGGAATTCCAGATTTCGCTGAGATTTTTTTTGAATTATGTCCATTTACCGAAACAAATTGTTTTCTGGATTTTAAATATGATGAGAAAAAGTTTAGTGTTGGTAGGTCGAAGCCTAGTTTAAACATTTTCCTCAGTAAGATATCATGGTTAACACGGTCAAATGCTTTGGCAAAGTCGGTGTAAACTACATCTGTTTGGTGCCTTGAGTCTAAACCGGTGGCTACCAATCTCGAGAAAGTAAGCAGATTTGTGACTGTTGATTTCTTTGGAAGGAAACCGTGTTGATTTTCTCCAATGAATGACATAATCTGGAGACTTAATTTGTCACAAATCATTTTTTCAAATAGTTTTGGTAGCACTGATAATACGGCTACCGGTCTGTAGTTTTTGACGTCTGTCTTGTCACCAGCCTTGAAAATGGGACTGACTCGGGTCAGTTTCCATATCTGGGGGAAAGTAGAAGTCAAAATACTGGTATTAAATATATGACAAAGAGCTTCACTTATCATTGACGCTATGCTAATGATAGTACTGGAAGGGATTCCATCCGGCCCTGTAGCCTTGTCAGTCTTCAGTTTACGGATATAAGCTTCTACCTCTGTCGGGCTCGTTAATCTTAGGGAAATGTTACCTACGTTCCATGGGACCTCTGTTCGCGTAAAATCTGTACTAAGATTAGGGGTTTCACTATCATACACAGATTGAAAGTAGTCTGCAAATTTCTGACAGATAGATTCTGAGTCCGTTATAAATTTGTCTCCACTATTCAGGCCGTTATGTGACCTGGAGTTAGTTTTCTGTGATTTTATAAAATCCCAGAAGCATTTGACATTGTCTTTAATCCCGTCCTGAATTCTGTTTAAATATTGTCGTTTAGTTATGACAATATCTTTTTTGAGCTCGGATCGCATCGCAGAAAACAATAAGTAGTCTGATTGCTTTTTGTGTACTCTATATTTTCTGCGATGCGCTTCCTTGATTTTTATTTTGTCAATAATTGATTTTGTGAACCATACCGGGTAGGTTGCACTCACATTTATTGACTTCTTAATTGGAACACATAAATCAAAAACACTTGTTAAAACATTATAAAAATACTCTACCGCAACATCAACAGAATGTATACTTTTAAGAAATTTCCAGTCAAAATGTGACAGAATGTTTTGACACAGTTCTATATTAGCACGTTTAAAGTTATATTGCGAGTAGCAGTTGATATTGTGTGTAGACGAGGCGGGGCGGGCGCGGGCGCGGTGATGTTTGTGGCCGTTGCTATGTGATGGTGCGGCTCGCGTTAGACTGTAAATAAACAAGGTTATTCGACTTTTTGTCTCCAAAAAACACATATTTACATACCGATGACAGACGTGTTGCATAGTTAATTTAAAATTACCAATTCACCGCTACAGATTAGCGTAACACATTATGTTTCTAATACCATAATGAACACCTTACTTAGGTTACCTTATACATGTACTTCTTTAATTAAGACAACTGTATTATTTATGCTTATATTGCTCTAAACATTTCATACTCTAGTTATAGCTCACTATACATTTATATTTTATGTCAAACAAATATTTCTCTAAACGCAGAAATGTTTCCTAAGCTAATTATGACTACATATTTTCGATTCAATTATCATGTACAATGCTAATTTCAAGTTTATCATAAATGATAGGATTAAATATTTTTATATTCTATTATATAATAATTTCATGACCAGCGCTACATAGTACGCACTCTGCGTAAAAATCATGCAGTTGCACTGAACATAGTTCAGCTTAGAAAAATTTCACGATTTATACAGTGATCTAAACCATAAACTGGAATCAAACTTTGATTTCCATGCACCACAAAATAATAAACAAATGCTTCGAGCAATTAGTTCGTCGATGCACCTGACACCGCAAACGCGGAATATTAGCAAACTTTTAGTTTAAAGCTATTTTGTAAATAATTTAAAACTACAAACAACTTATTATAATTTAACTTAGCAATAATACCTATAGTTGTTATAAGAAAGCTAATACTAGTTAACAAAATGTTATGTTTCCATTTCATCACATATTATAAATATTGTATTAGAATTAAGTACTCTTGCTGACCATCTATCTTCTAATAATTGTTAAGCCAACAATGCCTTCCAATATGTTCCCGAAAACGTTGCAACTTTAAACGCTTAAAAAACAATTTGTCATCTCGCCAAGTCCAATCATAACTTCTCTGAACATTTCTTACTCTACTGGACACGTTGGAGGCTGCTCACATTCTGACTGAAGGTGCCTCAGTCAGGGTATGACCAATATATATTATATATATATATATATATATATATATATATATATATATATATATATTGTCCTCTTCCCGTAGTATGTTGATCCAGTAAGAAGTTGTTAGACTAAGTTGATCCACCTTTAACACCATATAACTTGGCTATTATGGAATACATCTGTAGGAATTGGCAACAGTGGTACAATAATTATCAATGTTGCCAGTTTGCCAGAAAAACCATTTGATATACTGTTAATAAAATTTTCAAAATTTGTATGGAAATCAGATGCATAATTTATGTTGATCTACCCAAATTGGCATACTTATGTTGATCTCATATATATTGATCTATTCCCGTAGTATGTTGATCCAGGTAAGAAGTTATTAGACAAAGTTGATCTGTGTCCCTATATATGGTTTTACTAAATGAACCAATCAAGGGGGCAATCGGTGGACTGTTCATCACAAGGTTTTATCTGATTCCGTAATCTTTTGTGATATTGAACTCAAAGTATTAGTCTCTAGAGTCGAATATCGCATGAAATGAGTGTGAGATGGTACCGTTTCAAATAAAAACGACGTGTTCATTCGACTGTTTGTTGCTTGAATTGTTTATAAGAAATGTATGCGTATTTAGATTGAATCGAAACTTTCGCAAAAATCAAATCCATAAAAAAATACCTACTGCGTGGCGGGCCGGATCGAAAGAGACTGGTTGAGGGATACCTTTTGACCATCAAAATCCAAAATGGCGGCAAAAGGCATAATGTTATATGGGAAATTTTGAACTTGCATCTATTACCATCTCTCCTGATTACGCTTCGTGACTTAGTAGGGGTGGCCGGGTTCTTGGTTATAATGGGTAATTAATGGATGATTGGACGAGGGTGGAGCTAACAAAAAACTGTCCAAAGAAGCGAATCTAGCAGTCCACAATGGAGTGCTGGTACCTACCCTAATATATGGATTATGGATTCAAATTCGCAAGTATGATTTTTTATGTGACACCTATCACAAGAGCGCCCCTGTCTTTACACTTTAAATACAGAGAAACTATGTCGCCACCCAGTTGGGCAGCGTTATAAGGCGGGTTAAGGTAGGGGCTGTAGGGATGAATTTATTAATGCGGATCTGAAAGAGGCCCGGATTATATGAAGGAAAAAACACACACACGAGCGGACTTACGCAAAAACGAGTTGGAATAAACGACCCGTTCTCATAAAGACAACATCAACTTTATTGTGAACGTGCGTTCCGCTCGTGTCCGTCGAGTATCAAGCACGTGCACGGTGCACCGGGGATCAATGCTGCTAGCTCCTTTTAACAGGCTCTAATAAAATACCTGTAGAATAGATTTCGTCATACATGATTTTACCGCACATATGCCTCAGGGATCTCATTTCTTCAGAATTCAGTCTACTTTCAGCCTTCTTCTGCCAGTTCCATGCCTCACTTCCATATATTAGGGTAGATACCAGCACTCCATTGTGGAGTTTCGCTTCTTTGGACAGTTTTTTGCTCTCCAACCGCGTTCAATCATCCATTGATTACCCATTTTAAATAATTACCCATTATAATCATGAACCCGGCCACCCCTACTAAGTCACGAAGCGTAATCAGGAGAGGTGGTAAGAAGTTCAAAATATACCATATAACATTATTCCTTTTGCCGCCATTTTAGATTTTTATGGCCAAAAGATATCCCTCAACCAGTCTCTTTCGATCCGGCCCGCCACGTAGTAGCTGAGCAAACGCAACAGTGTACCCCTGCTAAGTTATGATTTTTTTATGGATTTGATTTTTGCGAATGTTTCGAATAGCTCTAAAGATGATTCTTTTAAAATCATCTCATATTTAATTTATAAAACAATATGACCGGAAATCGGCTGAGCTAAAAAAACAGCTACAAGGTGGTTACAAATACTATTATATTAAATCAATTTTGTCATTTAATTCCCAAACAATGTGTATATATATTCATTTAAATTAAAATGGAAACTTCACATTAGAAAAGAGAGGACAACGAACAAATAAGTACATTGACTAAGTGTTACGGACGGACATGCACTTGAGCTTATAAAACTTGGGAGCTGTACTCACTGAAACTGGAGTTTAGTTGTAATACGGGGTCAATTTTACCGGTATAATCATCCCCCAAAAACATTAACATAGAAACCATATAAACTACTAAATGCGGTTTAAAGCTAACGAATCCACCTAGATTTAATCAATAATCCCATATTTTTAGATTCCATAAGTACCCACTCTATTGTGTACTCTATATATATATATATATATATATATATATATATATATATATTATCCCTTCTCGTACTATGTTGATCTCGAGCGACGGTACGCCAGGTATATGTTGATCCGTTTGCATTTGTTGATCCACCCCGGATATATGTCGTAGTATGTCGTGGACACTGGAAGGGAGGCTGTCGTGATCTAGTAAAGCACCCCAATATATTGCTAATTATTCAGAAGGTCACCCGTTACAAAATGACAACACCAGCCGCTCAAGTCACCGAGGGTCCCAGGTCCCAGCGGACACGCCGGCGACCGAAGCGCCATTCTGTTCTTGAGCGTCGTATAACCAACACCTTGTTATCCATTCAAGTCATTTTCGCTCTAAAATGTTATTCGTAACCTTCTGATTAATTTATTTATTTATTTTAGGAACATAAACAGTCTTAGTAATATAATATACATAAGAGAATAACAAAAAACAGACCAATTATTAATGTTCACAGATATATATAGAAACATAAAACTAACCTGTAAACGATAAACCTATAATATGCCTACCATAAACAGCAATAAATAAAAGTGATTTTAACTATACTTAAATAGACTTGGGTTGGAACGGGAAAGGGGAGGAGAAGGATAAGGAAAAGTTGCCACGCAAGTAATATTAAAATATTAGGTACAATCATTTTAACAGTGGTTAATATGAGTTAGAATGTGATACAATGAAATTCTGTAGTGATAGTAACTAGCAGTGAATATGTCAGCACGGGTGTCTATATTTGCAAATTTATTATTATAGTAGTTACATGTCCTTTGCATAAATTCATTTTGGTTGGAATTGGTATTGCATCTATCAATGTAGAAAAGGGTATTTTGTCTGCTGTATCGAATTGGCGCATGGAAATTTATTTTGTTCAGCAACTCCGGGCAGTCAACTTTAGAGTTAATAATTTTATACAAGAGCATCTGATCAGCGACAATCCTCCTGTTGAGTAGTTTCGTGATTCGAAAATGTTTCTCGATTTCGTCGTAAGAGTTGTATATATGTAAAATGATTTAAAATTGAGGAATTTGAGAAATCGTTCCTGAACTCTTTCTAACCTGTTAACATAAACAATATAGCGCGGGTTCCAAACCGGTGAACAGTACTCCAGGTGAGGACGAACATGTGAATTGTAGAGTCAGATATGTCTTAGTATTTTTGAAAAATTTGCATGTTCTCAGTACAAAACCTAGACTTTTTGATGCTTTGGTGACAATGTTATCAACGTGTTTATTAAAGGTAAGTTTAGAGTCCAAGAAAACCCCGAGATCACGCACATAGTCTTTATTTGTTAAAATCGATCCAGAAATGGTGTAATCATGCAGTATTTTCACACGGTTACGTGTGAATGTGACTGTGCAACATTTAGAAATATTGATAAAAAGCTTATTTCTGAGACAGTAATCCGTCAGTCAATCAAGATCTGCTTGTAAACGCGCAGAACAGTCCGGGGAGCTTATAGGAAGGTATATCTTCATATCGTCAGCAAATAGTAAAATTTGTGCGTTGTGAAAACATGTCGTAATATCATTAAAATAGATAGAGAAAAGCAAAGGACCCAAAATGGACCCCTGAGGCACACCGGAAGTAATGATTTTCCAGACCGAGGAAAATCAACCCACTGTCACAGCCTGGGACCTGTTTATTACGAATTAATAAATTATTAAACGTGGAAATTTCTTTCATTATTCCGAATCAATGACCCCGCAGCACCGTGTAAGTATTCTTGCGAACCACGACTCCTGCAACATAGAAACCCTCCACAAATGTATAAACAATCAAATATATACGGCCACCTGCGGCGACCCATAAACCAAAACTGACCTACTTACGATTTAACAGAAATGGGACATCTGCTTATCGTGCGTCTCTTTCCTTCATATGTTACTTGAACTCAGCATACTAGAGAAAGCTATATTTTGCGAATATGTCAGAGATTAAAACAACAGAAGTTTTAACCCTGCAAAGCAGAAACATTTTATGGTTACACCGCATTAAATGAAGGGTGATTTCAAAATATGCGTTAAATCCGGGTTTCTTTATTTGTTTTACTTTTAAATAGTTTTAATTAGTTGGTTTCTTTGACTTCTGACTCGATTTACTCGAAAACGAAATCACAAATCAAAAAAAAAAAAAACTACAAAATCGACTCCAAATGTGATGTAGATTCACCAGTTTCCCGCTTGTACTACGAGTTTCCGGACACCGTGTATAATGCAGAGAGGTTTTGCGAGTGTTTCGGCACAATTAGCTACAAAGCATGATGGAATGTCATCACACCCCGCGCTCGTGTTTATGTCAAGAGCTTTTATTTCTTCTAAGGACGGGTTGTTTCGGAGAATTTGAACAATTCATCAAATTTCAACGTTCATTTCTGGGTTCTGTGAATGTCTTATTCAAGTTCTGTTATTATATCATCATAGGCTAGTTGCATGACAGAACTGAAATAATAACAGAACTTGAAAAAATCATTCACAGAACTGGAAAATGAACTTTGAAATTTGAATAATTGTTCAAATTCTCCGAAACAACTCGTCCTAAGACTATTTCTCGTGTGAATTTAACCATTGGATCTTCCAGAATGCGACTTTTACAAATTGCTCAGTAAAATTTAGCCTTCAGGCCCGTTCCCACAGTTCGTATTTTAAGTTAGCGTAGTTTCCCAAATTTGCACATTTGACCCTACAATAAAAGAATTCATTGGCTTGGTATTTTTATAAAAATATTGTCTTGTTTATGTATCATTTATGATTTAAGAATTCGTGACATTTTACTTCAAGCGGCGGTGGATTTCACCCAAGTGCTGTTCGCCCCATTTTATGATCACCCTAGTTAAACCATTATGCCTAAAAATATTTGCCAATACCTTTCCCACCCCTGTCCCATAGTAATAAAAACTCCAAATAAAGTTTCATCTCCCTTAAAATAATCCCTTTAAAATATTTGTATTGTTTGAGTCACGTCTGTATTATTTAGGATAGTTAAGTGCATTACATTTTATGTTTAAGAATGTTGTTTGTCGACGAGCGGGTGGAACAACTTTATTTTTGTAATATGTCCTTCAGAATTAAGTTTAAATACAGATGCCTCCCAGAAAAGAGGCAGGATTGATATAACTGGTAGGTACAGGCATACCTATGCAGGAGGGCAGTAATGAAATAACTGGTAGGTACATGCGTACCTATGCAGTCAGTCGTGAGATAATTACTAGGTTTATGTAAACCTAGAGAAAACTGAAGAATAAAGGAAACTAGACCTTTATTTCTTTCAGTTTTAGTTTGAGCAGAGGAAAATAAGATTCTCTGCAAATATATTGTGAATTAATAAATTTATATGTCAAGAATAAGAAGTGTTTTCCTGCATTCCATCTGACGGCGTTTTGTCGTACCACGATAGCAGAAACAACCATGGTTATATTTATGTTATTTGTGTTTTCTGGTATGTCGAATGTAGGTAGGTTATTATCGTTTATGTAAACTGATTGGAAATATTCCATGAAAATATTACATATGTCTTGGCCATTTTCTGCTTTTTTATCATCTAGGTGCATCGTCCTTGGAAGAGACGATTGTGTTTTTTTTATGTTATTGAAATGATTCCAGAAGAGTTTGGATTACCATTCATGTTACTTTCAGCAGTATGTATGCGGCACGTTCCAGAGTGGAAGATACTCTCAGCATCGCCCTGGTGTAAGACCACCATTCAGAATTGAAACGTTGCTTGAAATGGCTTTAGCCGTGTTTGGTGACCAGATCTGAATAGCCAGGTACTTCCCCATCTTCCTCTTTCCCATCTCCTTCCCCTCTCCAATACCTTTAGTCTCACAACATACCCCAATTGGGGATGCCATAGTCTCACTGGCTCCAGACGGGAGCAGTTGGGACTCTTTTTGCGGTATTACTGTAAAAAAAAAAAAAAATGTATATAATTAGTAGAGTTGTTGTGCAATTCGTTTCTGTCTAGATCTTAAGAGTGAAAACGTTTGGTAGTCACGTGGATTTTGAATTTTTTATTATATTTATTTTTTTCTTTAATTATTTTTATAAGAGATTGTATAATTTTCAGAGTCATTATGTACCACTAGTGACTCCTATGAAGGTTAGATTATATTTTTGTGAAAGGTTCTCGCCTCTGCTATATGTTTGTGATTAAATTGTGTCCGCAAAAACGATCCCTGTTTTGCGGCCCTTTTGAATTTGAAGGTTGTCAACAGTCCACTTACCTTCAGCCTCACAACATCCCCCAATTGGGGATGCCATAGTCTCACTGGCTCCAGACGGGAGCAGTTGGGACTCTTGTGAGGTATTCACTATAAAAAAAAAAAAAAAAAAGTCTTTTGTCGTATAAGGTTGGGTTTCCTTAAAAACGCTCTCTTGCTCAAAAACAACCAAAGGTTTCACCTTTCCTAAAGAACCACGGGAACTAGCCTGTATCCAGAGAATTTACTGTAAAAAGTGCCTAGTCATATCATGTGATAGTGGATATTTATTGTTAAATAAAGTGATTCAGTTTGCTCTCAATAACGGAGTTTAATTCCAAGGACCCTAATTTATAACAGAGATGATGTATACTATGGTGGATAATTACAACTTTTGCCGGTTTAGTTGGAACAAAATTTATTTTAATATTGTTCAAAATGTTGTAGAATACGTCACTTGCGTGTTGAGTATTCAAATAGTTCAGTTTATGATCCCAATCAATTTCGTTAAGTTTTGTGTTTATTACTGAATAATCCGCTTTTCTGAATTGTAATATTTGCTTTGTGTTAGATTTAGGTTCTTTTTTTGTAAGAATCGAGATTAGCAGTGTTTTACGATAAACATCTTCTGGTACTAATGAAATATTGTTATGCGTAATTTTCAATAGTATGTTGCTAACAGCTAAGTCAAGAATGCGATTATTTATATAATTACTTTGAGAGTTATATTGTTTCAAATTATTAAAAGATTGACAAATCGCAAATTTGCTTTATAACAAACCGTTCTTGTTAATTCCTTTACTAAAGCTATGTTCTGTATAATATCCAATCTGGCATTATAAAGATTTGCGAAATACTAACATACTCAACTTCCTTCAGGAAGAAGGAACATACATAACATACTCAACTTCCTTCGAAGGCCCCACGACGAAATAGTCAACTCCCCCTTGGTTCCCTGAGGGCCCCACGAGGGAAGACGGCCTCATCTCTCCTCTTTACTCCTTTTTGGTTTCTTAAAGGCCCCATCTTAAGAGTTATATTGTTTCAAATTATTAAAAGATTGACAAATCGCAAATTTGCTTTATAACAAACCGTTCTTGTTAATTCCTTTACTAAAGCTATGTTCTGTATAATACCCAATCTGGCATTATAAAGATTTGCGAAATACTAACATACTCAACTTCCTTCATAACATATGTTATGTTATGCCCATGAAGGAAGTTGAGTATGTTAGTATTTCGCAAATCTTTATAATGCCAGATTGGGTATTATACAGAACATAGCTTTAGTAAAGGAATTAACAAGAACGGTTTGTTATAAAGCAAATTTGCGATTTGTCAATCTTTTAATAATTTGAAACAATATAACTCTTAAGATGGGGCCTTTAAGAAACCAAAAAGGAGTAAAGAGGAGAGATGAGGCCGTCTTCCCTCGTGGGGCCCTCAGGGAACCAAGGGGGAGTTGACTATTTCGTCGTGGGGCCTTCGAGGAACCAACCAGGTAGACTCTTCCCCCACGGGGTCTTCGGGGAACGAAGGAGGAGTGGAGAGGAGAAATGAGGCCCTCTTCCCTCGTAGGACCTTTATTGAACCAAAGAGGAGTGGAGAGATGATATGCAGCTACCTTCGCAAACTCTTCCTTTGTGGTGCCTTCACGCAACCAAAGGGGAATGGAGAGGAGAGATGAGGCTCTCTTCCCTTGTGGGGCCTTCAGGGAACCAAAAGGGATTGGAGAGGAGAGATGAGATCTAGGATGACACATTGTAAAACCAGAAGACATAGCCACATATCCAATGACAATCCTGGTGAACTTTATGAAAGGGACCGGGTGAACAGTTACTACAGGAAGGAGAAAACAACGAAAGCATATTTTCTAGACCTTAGTTAGGCATTCGACAGAGTTTTCCACCCTTATTATGGAAAAAAAACTAAAAGAAAGAGGGATACCATGGAAAGTGGTAAAAATTCACGAATCATGACACCGTCAGCAGGAAAACCTTGTGAAGTGGAAAGATGGATTCTCAGAACCCTATTTCTTGGAAAGCGGGGTCAGACAGGGAGGATGTATGTCCCCAATACTGTTTAACATATACATGGATGAACTAACCCACAGGTTAAACAATGCTGGAGTGGGCTGCCACATCGGAGGTCTAACAATAGGTATTAACAGGATTAGCTGCGCAAATGATATGGTTTTGATGGCATCGTCAATAAGGGGATTACGAATTCTCCTGAAAATCTGTGAAGAATTTGCACACGAAACCAACATGATTTATAAATCGAAAAACAGCACTGTTGGTCATAAAACACAGGGAAGGCCCAAAAAACATTCCCCCCGCCTTTTTGAATGGTGAGCTTCTGAAAATAGTAGAAACCACAAAATATCTAGGACATGTCATCAACAATAAGCTAACGGATGATGAAGATATTGACAGGCAGAGGCGAGTATGAGTATAAAATGTAAAATGCTCAGTAGTACCTAAATTTCGGCTCTGTAGTCCTCGAGTGAAAAGGACGCTCTTCATGGCCTTTTGCGAGCTCTGGGCAAATTTCAAAAAAAGAACAATGGAAAGGCTTTGGGTGCAATATAACAACGCTTACCAATTGATGTTTGGACTCCCCAGATACTGCAGTGCCTTCTCAATTTTTACAGAAGGGCGAGTTCCAGGATTAACAGCTGTATTAAGAACCAGCATAGCAGGACTGAGGGGAAGCAGAAACCATTCCAGAAATATTCTTATCATAGAATCCCGTCTGATTTCAGGATCGAGCATTGAAAACCATTGGTGAAAGATACTTGCTCCCACAATATTAGATCCGATGGATTCCCTTGCTTCCCTGATTTAATCTATATTTTTAAATTTTAATTTTTTTTTTATCTATTTTCTTAATTTTCCGTTTATGTAAATATGATCTGTACTTATACCCTCTATGGGATGTGTGAGATTGCACTCACCTCCACACATCCTGGAATAAAGTTTTTTTTTAATTCCGTTTGTACCGTATGTTTGCTTTCAATTGCGAAATGACGCTCACAAACAAACGCACTTCTTGCTAGCACCGGATTATCGAATCGGTCGAATAGAATATCCGTCTGAGCAACCTTTAACACAATACAGCATTAATTTATCACCTTCAAGAATACTAACACGCAACATTATTTTTCAATGGGTAAAAGAAAATTGAAAATATTAACTCTTAAAACGTAAACATCCGAAAACAACTGACTTCAACCTTCAAAATGGCGTCTTGGAAATTTACGTCAATTTTATCGGAGGATAGCAATAGCAAAGCGTAGCCCAGAGCGGAGTTATATGCCCCTGGCTAGCAGTTATAGGAGGATAGTAATAGCAAAGCATATCCCAGAGCGGAGTTATATGCCCCTGGCTAGCAGTTATCGGAGGATAGCAATAGCAAAGCATAGCCCAGAGCGGAGTTATATGCCCCTGGCTAGCAGCGAGCCAAAACGCATGTCCATCTATTATCGTGTTGGTAGGCATCGATAAGATTGTCCATGTCATCGATATTTGTAACAGTAGTTGGGGCTTGTTGTTTTAAACCGATACAAATACTAACCTATCATAACCTTCAATCAAAACGTTTTAAGGCCCGTTTATAATAGAAATAAGCGGTAAGGATAGGCCGAAAAGCCCTAGGCCGTCGAAGTTGGAAGATAGAAAACATATTGTGTATCCGTTTATAATAGATGGCAATAATCTGTTATTTTTTTCCATAACCGAAAAGATGTTTCAACTTTATCTTTTACGGATACGGATTGCAGAAAGCTAATATTTATATACGGGGTGTATAGGGACAGTTTATAATCTTTAAGTAAACATAGCTCTTTTTCGTTGAGCCATAGGGACGATAATAATATGCTGAAAATTTTTTCTTATGCTTCTTTAATTATACGTTTCCCTATTTTGTGGGTTGCCATTGCACATTTTTCAATAAACGCAAAAAAAGCAAGTGTTCCTATTTACCTGCAATGCGGAGTGTTTAGGGACGCCTTTGGGGTGATTAGGGATGCCTTTGGGGTGATTAGGGATACCTGTGGGGTCATTGGAGAATTTTTTGGGATCATTGGGGACATATTCAGGGGTGAATAAGAATCGAATTTAATAATTAGTTAACAGGCATCAAAACCTTAAAAGAGTTATAGTGTTTATTTTTGGATCAATAAGTAGATACCTATGCTAAACTTATCTTTAAACTAAACTTCATAACATTTCGTACAAATAAATTCACAACTTAAAGCACCAGTAACACAAGTAGGGCAAGCAAAATTTTTGCACACAATGCATTTCATCCATCCAATAGAGGTCCAGTTAGACTTAAGTTTGTAATATTCAACATAATTACAAGCACAGCAGTGTTGCCTATGTAATTTGAGGATAGTATTTGGTTGAACACTTTTTTCACCTTCAGGAGCAGTATTCTTACGTGACTTGACAACATTAGGTTGTTTAATTTGTTTGTCTTCATCCACAAGGGAATAAATTTGTTTGTCTTCATCCACAAGGGAATAAATTTCCTTATCTTCCACTTCCATTGCCTCTCCTTCTATAACAGAAGCTGCCTTTTCCATTATCTCTTCTTCATTAAAAGTATTTTGGTTGAGGACTTTCAATGGTTCAGCTCGATAATGTTCTGAAGATGTTACATCAACCAGTTCTTGCCCGTTTTTGTCGTATATTTTTATCACATTGATCTTACTTGCGCATTTACCACTTTTATTGGTTCCTTCAGCTTGGTGTATAATAATATCTGCAACCTGAATGTTTTGTGATTCTGTATTTTCGAAGTTAGAGCTGCTATTCAAATAATTTGATTTTTTTATTTATTTTTTTTTGTCTTTAAAGCGACTTTTTTCTGCGTTTGAACTCTCTTTTGTGTCGTAATCACCGCTTTCTTAAGGTTCTCTATACATTTTTCGTCGACACTTTTTCCTGCTTGCAAAGAAATTTTCTTTTTCTTTTTATTTTCTTTATTGCTTGAGTCAGGATATCTCAAGTCTTTCAAGAGGGAAATTACCGAATCATTTAGTTTCTTAGTGCCATGGTGGTCATTTTGACTTTCCTTTGGAAGTAGATCAAGCACAACGTTCCGATTCAAAGGGTGTAAACCAGTCTTTTTAAATCCAGCAATAATGCTGTTCCCTGCATTCAGGGATATTTTGTCGGACAACTTTTTTATAAGTCTGGGAAACATGCTTTTTGGTATGGCAGTTTCTTTTCGTCCATCATTTTTCTTCCAAGTGGCCAGTATGTCTCGCCAGGCCATTTTTAATGGCCGAAAAAAAGCCTCGTCAAGCGGCTGAGTGAGATGTGTGGAGTTACTTGGTAAAAAAACGAAATTTATATTATGATCTCTGCATTTTTTTATCGCATCGAGCGACAAGTGCGAAGAAAGATTGTCGCCAATTAGAATTTTTTCCCAAGCTTATTTTGGAAATAGGGAATGACAATTGTGTTGATCCAGTCTTCAAAAGTGTCTCCATCAAACCAACCTGATACTGTACGGTTATATCTTGCGAGTGGGGGGCCACCTTGGGTCCAAGTGTCATACATGTTAGTAGCTTTGTACACTAAATATACTGGTAAAATGTCGCCAGCTGCTGATCCAGCGAACGTTATTGAAGTCGAACTTTTGCTGAAATTAACAATTTTTTCCGGGTACTTGCAGCCTTTTTTTGTTATGATTTTTTTACGACCTGGGTCATCGCTTAAATTTTTTTTCGTCATAATTGACGATGTTTGCCGGATCAACATCGCACAAGGAAGATTCCAAATGATCAAAATAATCAGAAATGGTGTCGACAGATATTTGGGCTCTACAACGTTTAATATTTTGACTCATTCTTTGAGATATTTTTGACTTGTGGCGCTTTAAAAAGCTTTCAGCAAAATCACGCCCTGGGAAGTTATTTTTAATTTTGGTATATTCTTCCCACGTCGGTCTAGGTATCCTTTGACTATTAGCCGAAGATCATAGGTGTCTAATGGGTAACCCCATTCAGCACAAATATTAATGTTATCAATTATAAAATTTTCTATTTCATCCAAAAGAACTTTCTGGCCACCTTGTTTTTTTGTGGCGCAAATTATGGCGACAAAGTACACTCTTGGATATTCCAAATTCAGAAGCCACTTCACGATAGCTTTTACCATTCTTCACTAATTCCAACGCATTTTTGATATTCTCATTGTTGTATTTTTTGTATCTTTTACTACTCCTCGGATCGGGCTTGTAGGTTCGTGGCATTTTCTGAAATTAATAAATAGGGTTTTTACTTTAATAAGAGACATTTTAATACAGCGAACATATTAAAGATTAAATACTACAAAAATAAAACTAATTTCAGTCTGCCCTGTCCCTATTCACCCCGTATGGCGTCCCCATTCACCCCATATAGCGTCCCTATTCACCCCGTATAGCGTCCCCATCCACCCCATATGGTGTCCCTATTCTCCCCACAACATAATCAAATTGTCTGTGAATTCACTTTCAGTTCTAAAGTAAATTAATTTAATACATTATTAAACTCACTAATTCCAGATGTAGGAATCTTATTCTTCACAATTGACAAGCTTTTTCAATGGTTTTCAAGGCCTGCGCACACTTTTTTCAGAAAGTTTTGCACCGAGATATTCTGACCGCCAGCACGCTTTACTAAATAATGATTTTTAGGTTAAGAAAACGACACTTCTGACAGTTCGCAATGTTGCTATCGTAAAAAAATACATTTCCCTACCTAATAATGTTACGGTTTTTGATGTAGAGTAGAATGGTATGAAATAAATGTGTAACAAATTTTTTTACACAAACCTGTCCCTATTTAGACTTAAGTCCCTATACATCCCGTTTCACTGATAGGAATAAGCGGTAAGGATAGGCCGAAAAGCCCTAGGCCGTCGAAGTTGGAAGATAGACAACCTGTGTATCCGTTTATAATAGATGGCAATAATCTCTTATTTTTTTCCATAACCGAAAAGATGTTTCAACTTTATCTTTTACGGATACGGATTGCAGAAAGCTAAGATATATACTAAGATTTATGTATTTTCGATCGATACTCTATGGTATCTGCTATTTGACAATCGAATATAATTAACTAATTCGTGTTGTAGAAGTCCTAACAATTTATAGAAATTGATCTGCGACATTATTGTATATTTCTTCAATTGACTGTTGTCTAATGCCGCCATTATAGCGGCACAAATTATGGAAATGTCCCATTTTCTTCATTTTATGATTAATTGGATGCACACTCCTACGTCGTTTTTTTCCTTATTTTTTCGTCTCTTATTGCAGTGTGTGCTAGCTCCAGATTTGACAAAAATATTCGACATGCAACAATGTGTGATGAATCCATCGTTTCAATATTTATTTATAAACAATATGACTTTTGTAAGATGGAGGAAAAATATCTCGGTTGACAGTTGACATGGACAAGTGACAGCGGCATAGTCACTTACATGAGCGTATTCCATTCTATTTCAATTCCAATTTTAAACAACGATCTAAAATATTACGGATTACGGCACCGGCCTATTCTTACCGCTTATTCCTATTATAAACGGGTATTTATTTGAAAAAAATATTGTATGAAGCGTTGCCAGCGATCCCGAATAATTACCTAAATGGGTAAAAGAAAATTTAAAAAAATATTTATATTATTATAAATTATTGTTTTAATATAAAACAGACAACTACAGACCAATCACCTTAACTTCTCAATTGTCCAAGATATTAGAAAAATGTATAAAAAAACGAATCATCGATTTTCTGGAATCTCATGCACTCCTATCAGCTAACCAATATGGCTTTAGAACCAAACTCGGCACTGACGATGCTATATTTAATTTAACCAATAGAATTTATTCTAACCTAGACTCAAATATTAAAACCCTAACAATTTTTTTAGATTTGAAGAAAGCCTTTGACACAGTCAACCATAGTACTCTCTTAAATAAAATATCCAACATTGGAATTAAAAATAAATGTCTCATGCTTTTACAAAATTACATTTCGAATCGACAACAATGTACAAAAATTGGAATGTGTTTGAGCAATTTTGATACAGTAAAACACGGTGTTCCACAAGGGACTGTATTAGGGCCGCTACTCTTTTTAATCTATATAAATGATTTATGTAACATTGTTATACCTGGTAATATTTTCTCATTTGCTGACGATACTGCAATAACAGTCCAAGGAAATACATGGGAAGACACAACTAATAAGGCTAACAAATGTATTATTATTGTCAAAGAGTGGCTAGATAGAAACCTTCTTACTTTAAATTATGAAAAAACTCTCTGTATTCCTTTCTATAACACACTGAAGTCAGCTCCCAAAACTAATCTTAATTTAAGATTTCATAATGTAAATTGTAACCCTACCGCATGCTCAAACTGTAAAGAGATGAAATCAGGAAAAAATATTAAGTACTTAGGTGTAACCATAGATTCTCAACTAAAATGGACCAGCCACATAGAAAAAACTGTTAACAAACTGAGATATTTAAATTATATTTTTAAAAGAATGTGTAATATAGTTAATATAAAAACCATAAAATTAGTTTATGATGCACTAGTTCATTCATCTATTTCCTATGGAATAATTGGTTGGGGAGGAAGTTACAATAATCATCTCAAACCATTAGAAATTGCCCAAAAAGCAATAATTAAGATTATGTACCAGAAAAGTAAATCTTATCCCTCCAAACAATTGTTTAGGGAAACCGATATTTTGGACCTTAGACAAACCTATAGTTTTCAATGTCTTAAATTTATCTACAAGCACCCAAACAATTTTATTAAAAACTCTAATCGTTCCAGTCGAAGATGTGGCGCCTGCGAGTATGTTGTACCCCACTGTAAAACTAGACAGGCCCAGAGACACATTAGTTTTATTGCTCCAAAAATCTATAATTCAGTATGTTCAACCCTTAAAGAGACCACTCGTCAAAATCTTCATTCATATAAAAAATATATCAAAACTTGGCTCAAAACAGCCAAAATAGATATTTTTTTCTTATAAGTTATTAACAAAGCCATTAATTATACTTACAACTAATTAGCTTTAAGAGTAGATATATAATAAAGTCTGCTATGTGTTTGTTGTATCAA
>JAIUSX010000206.1:0-108532 GCA_026573805.1 Hesperophylax magnus | reverse complement strand
TTTTCAATATTATTTTTATAATTAGACGTTGTACAATTTCAACAGGGAGTAGATTTGTTTTGTATGCAGTTGATTACAGCGTATTGGAGATTTGATTGAACTAAAGCGTGGTAGACTGATGTAAGTTTTTTTAATGGAAGGAAATTTTGAATATTCAAAAATATATAAATTAATTTTCTTATTTTGTTGACGGTTTGGTCGGTTTGATCTTTCCAGCTTTTTGTTTTGTCTATTATTATTCCTAAGTATTTAATTTTATTTGAACTTTTCAATGTGGAACAGTTAATTGTGCAGTCATTTTTATTATAATGAAATAAAAACAATATTTTTTTGTTTAAAACCACGAATTTTTATTAATTTTAAGACCGACCGGTTTCGCTACACTCGAGCATCGTCAGGGTACAAAATTAAACTGTTGTATCAGTTTAATTTTGTACCCTGACGATGCTCGAGTGTAGCGAAACCGGTCGGTCTTAAAATTAATAAAAATTCGTGGTTTAAAACAAAAAAAAAATATTGTTTTTATTTCATTCAAATGTTAAACCACAAAGTGATTGCTTTCTACGAAAACATTTTTATTATGTTTTTTTTAAATTATCATGTATAATTATGTCAAAATTTTGTGAAATTTCATTTAATTTTATTGCAAATGGTATAACATGAGTTTTTTTTCACTATTTAGAGATAGTAAGTTTATGTCAAAACAGTATTTATCCTTTTAGTTTTACTAATTCCAATGTATTGTCACTTTCAATGATGACTGTATCGTCCGCATAGGATGTTATACTACCATGAAGTGATTGAGAAAATATCCCGTTTACATATAAGATGAATAATATTGGACACAGTCCTCTACCTTGTGGAATTCCATAGTCAAACGTATCTTCATTGCTGTATACATTGTTTATTTTGACAATTTGAGGGCGATTTTCTAGGTAGATTTTTATCCAATTTACTTCATTCTTTTTGATGTTCAGATTATCTAATTTTTCCATAAGTTTTGTGTGGGATATACTGTCGAAAGCTTTTCTCAGATCTATAAAAATACCAACACATGTATATACGTGACGTGAGATTTGCAATTGCATCTTGTGTGCTTCGCGCTTTTCGGAATCCGTATTGGTTGGCGTGAAGTATTTCGTTGTTTTCAACAAATTCCATTAGTTGAGATTTTACAATTTTTTCAAATATTTTACTTATATTAGAAATGAGGGAAATTGGTCGATAATTTGTTACATTTTGGGTATTCCTACTTTTAAATATGGGTGAAATAATTGTTTTCTTGTAATTTGATGGAAATATTCTATTTTTAAGACTTATATTAACTAGGTGAATTAATAGTTTTGTCACATTGTTTTTAATAGATTTAAAAAATTGTGCTGTTATATTATAATAAACAGGAGACGACCCTTCTTTCATATTTTCAATTATATTTAAAATATCTGTTTTGCTGATCATTTTAAAACAGAATTGTGAGTTTATTTTTTGTGTATTTTTAATAATTGGTAGTGTTTTCGATCCCTTTGACATATTATTTTTTTCGGTTTGGCTTTTGTCCCACTATTGCGAAAAAGGAGTTGAAAACATTAGCTTATTTTTTTGGATTTTCTTTGGCATTTATTATGACGTCATTTTCATATTTAATTTCATTGTTTGACTGTTTTTGTTTATTGTTTTCTATTGCACAGTTGATTGTTTGCCAGATTATTTTAGGGTTGTTTTCAGAACATATTATTTTATGTCTGTAGTAGTCATCTTTACTGATTTTAATTAGTTGCGTTAGTTTATTTTTATATATTTTGTAATTACAATCTAATTCTCTGTCGTTTGGGAAATTAATTGTTTGTTTGCACAGCTTACTTTTTTTCTTATTGAATAATAGACCTTGAGTGATCCACGGTTTCAAGATTTTATTTCTTGTCAGATTATGATTTGGGATATAAAATGAGTACAAGAGAAGTACTTAAGGTATCACGAAAGTAGTAGAGTAGTAATATTTAATAACATTGTTGATGTTGGTCAAATAAATATGAATGGTTTATTGTTGACTATGTTTATTTATTTACAGAGCACATACAGTGTAGTTCCCGTGAGCACTTAGGCCATAGGCCCATTGTGATATCTCCCATTTTACCTCATTCCTTTAACAGTTCCTTTCATAAAGTTCACCAGGGTTGTCATTGGATAAGTGGCTATGTCTTCTGGTTCCAAAATGTGTCTTCCCAGGTCTCATATCTCTTCTCCAATCCCTTATGGTCCCCTGGAGGCCCCACAAGGGAAGAGAGGCTCATCTCTCCTCTCCATTCCCCTTTGGTTGCGTGAAGGCCCCACAGGGGAAGAGTTTGGGAAGGTGGCTTCATATCTTCTCTCCACTCCTCTTTGGATTCCTAAAGGTCCTACGAGGGAAGAGTTTGCGAAGGTGGCTTCATATCTTCTCTTCACTCCTCTTTGGTTCCCTAAAGGTCCTACGAGGGAAGAGGGTCTCATTTCTCCTCTCCACTCCTCCTTCGTTCCCCGAAGACCCCGTGAGGGAAGAGTCTACTCCCCGTTGGTTCCCCGAAGGCCCCACGACGAAATAGTCAACTCCCCCTTGGTTCCCCGAAGGCCCCACGAGGTAAGACGGCCTCATCTCTCCTCTCTACTCTTCCTTGGTTTCTTAAAGGCCACACGAAGGAAATTGAGTGTGTTAGTATTAAGCAAATCTTTATAATGCCAGATTGTGTACTATACAGAACATAACTTTAGTACAGGAATAAAGAAGAACGGTTTGTTAAAAAGCAAATTTGTTATCAAAAAAAAAATTATTACTCCCGATTGGGTGTTTAATGGAACATAGAAAAAATTATATTGAGACAAAGTGTGCAATTAAGAAAAAAGACATTTTGTGGATCAATTACAAATATTCTAATATATTGTTTTTTAGTTTGGTCACTGAATGGTTGCGGTAAACATCGATTGAACTATATAATTATTACCTAGTCTGTGTAGCCTCTGAATTGGCGAATTTTCCAAATAATTATTAGCAGACTTTGGAATATTATAGAGAGCAGTCTGTCTTGTATTACGCGTGGGTACACAATAAGTAATATGGTTCGATAAATGCATGGCGTCTAATCTGTCATTCGCTATTTTGAAAAGACAAACTAAATCCAGCAATTACCGGCCAATATCTTTAGCAACTATAACTGCAAGATTATTTGAAAGGGTAATATTAAATGAGATACAGGATAAACTAATGTCTAAAGATAACCAGATGGGATTTAAATGTAGATTATCCACTAATATGGCAATATATACTGCAAAGCAAATAATAGAATTCTACAAGAAACGAAAAACTACCGTATACGGGTGCTTCTTAAACCTAATTAAAGCCATCGACAGGGTCTGTTATAAGACATTATAGGATAAATTGAAAGCTAGGAATATACCTCTCTTATTTATAACCACACTATCCCGATGGCACTCCCAGCAGGAAAATGTTTTACGTTGGGCAAGTACATACTCCCAGCCGATATATTTGCGGTCAGGAGTAAGGCAAGGAGGGTGTATGTCCCCCATTCTATTTAATGTATTCATGGACGAGTTGTCAAGTCGCCTGGACATCAGAGCGGGCTGTCGTGTTAACAGTATATTTATGAATCATATAAGCTACGCGGACGACATGATCCTCCTAGCTTCGTCGATCAAGGGATTAAGATTACTCCTAAACATTTGTGAAGAATATGGAAAACAGCATAATATGATGTACAACCCGAAGAAGACGGAATTGATTGCGTCCCACCACGGAAAAAGTCAAGATACAAGTAAGATGCTCCCCGTATACTTTAACGAGGCAAAAATAAATACATGTTCGAACGTGAAATACTTGGGGCACATTATTAATCACTACTACAATTTCACATACCTACTGTACAAAAAATATGTATATATATTATATTACAAAGTGCAGAGATGTGCTTTATTTCAAATAAATCCATTTCAAATGGAAATGCAAAATGCAAAATGGGTATTTTCCATTTTGCATTTTAAATGCTTTTCTAAAAACCATTTTGCATTTTGCATTTTAAATGCTTTTCTCAATGCATTTTCCATTTTAAATGCTTTTTTGCAACTCCACACGCTGTGAGTGACCCGCGGTGACACTGCCATTCCACATTCCATACCATCTCTTCACCTGCTCCATCTCTCTTCTGTTTCCATCTATCTTCTTTAACTTACCTTTTTAAGCTCTCGTACCCTTAAATTAAATATACCAATCCTATGAGAAAGTCCAGTTATATTCAATTTTTCAATTAAGTCCTAAATCCTGTATCTAAATTTCGCCAATAAACAATTAGATAAGGTTAATTAAGTGTTAATCTCAAGTGACCTACCAGGTAAGTATTTTACTGTATATTTTCTCCATAAATAGTTAAGTAATAACACTAGAAATGTATAATAAGTTTGTACAGCGCCCTTGAGGTGTTTTTGCACAAAAACGGCGCTATAAAAGTCATCCAGGTATTATTATTATTATTATTTATTCTTCCTACTATCTCCACTCATCTTTTTTTCATAAGCCCCAAATATCAGTCGGTCCTCAACCTCGCTATGAGAGATAATTTACATTTGTCAAGTTGCTCCCTGGTAGGAGCCCTGGCAATTGAGTGATACCATTACAAAAAATACTGAACATGGGGCCATGACGCTGTAATATTAAATGTTAGATAGTTTCTTTGTTTTTACGTTGGCAACATTAGTCCCGCGCAAATTTTTTCTGGTTTCATAATCTGTTTGTTCTACATTGATGTCCATTATTAAATGACAAAATTGTTTAAAAATTCTTTAATTATTTTGATTGTTTGACCTGAGAAACCATTTTGCATTTTCAATGCATTTTGAAAATAGGTATTTTGCATTTTGCATTTGAAATGCTTTTCTAAAAATCATTTTGCATTTTGCATTTTCAAATGGAAAAGTTTTGACCCATTTCCATTTTGCATTTCAAATGGTTTTTAGTACCCATTTTGCACATCTCTGATAAAGTGCAATAACTAAGTAAAAGTCAATACACTAGGACTAGACTAAACATGAATCGCTTAAATATGCCTATTTCTGACTGTCCTAAAACAGGTAATCTCCTAGTTGGACAGCCAAAGATCACTGTAATATGTAATACCTATGTCATGTTTAAAAAAAAATAATAAATAATAATAAAAATATATGTATATGGGACGTGTGGGATTGCATTAACCTCCCCACATCCTGAATAAAAATAAATTAAAAATTAGTCATTGTGCGCCTTGATGATAAGTCGGTCGGTCTAATTTACCTCTAAATAGTATAAAACAGTCACTATTCGCGTCTGTCTGTTTTTTGCGCTTTCTTTTAAAATACGCAACGGATTTTGATTGGATTTTCATTTTCATTTAGAAAATTTCTTCCGAAAGGTTTTTGTATAGGTATAACAAATTAGTAATATATTTAAATAAAGTAAAGAAAAGTCGACATTTTGTAGTCAAGTCGTAAAAAAATTGTTTCTGGAGCTTAAATTACTAACGCTGTTTAAACCTTATGAGATAGATCAAAATAATCTGCTTCGGAATTGTATTTCTTTAAAAGGCCTACAAAAGAGTCCAGGATGGCAAATGTCTATCTCCTAAGAATAACCCCCAGCAACGCCGGGTACACGTCAGCAAGTAATTAATAAATTTACGCTGCCCTCTCTTTATATTTAGTTGTTGAATCGTATTCAGTGGAACCCAGATTGTCGAATTATACTCTAGATTGCTTCTCACCAACCCAGTGAATAATAATTTTAATAAATTAATTCATTTAAATTTAATGAATAATTTTAATGAATTAATTCATTTAAATTTAATGAATAATTTTAATGAATTAATTCATTTAAATTTAATGAATAATTTTAATGAATTAATTCATTTAAATTTAATGAATAATTTTAATGAATTAATTCATTTAAATTATTATTCACTGTCCTCAAAATAAACACCAAACATATCATTGAACTGTTATTTTCGGAGCAAAAGTTAATTTACTATCAAAAATCATACCAAGGCCAATTTTGCTTATTTTTAGAATAATGTTTTGATGCATGATAGGATTTTCGATACGGGCATTTTTAAAAATTTAGGAATACTTCATTATTGTTTATTTAAATCAAACAATCCATCACGTGAATAGTTCACCTGCCGCAAAGTCTGGCAAATGCCGCACGGCCCTCCGGAAGATGCCGACTTCGCAGCAGATGGAGTAACCGCGCCTCATGTCGCGCGGCTGCCAGGTCAGCCAGCGAAAGGCGGAATTGCCTGCGCAGACATCACGACACGGCTCCAGCTCCTGCTCGGCCTGCTCTGCCGTGACGTAAGGATTGTTCAGGCCGAGGAATACGACCGACTTGTTGTTGGCACGGTCGTACACCAACTGAAAAGAAATATGAATATTGGTTGCATTATAAAAAACTTCGACAACATGTGCGTGCCGCTAAACGCAGAAACGAGTCCCCGTACGATCAAGGGAGTTATATGGTGTGGTAGCCCTCTATCCCCCATCCGCGAAGAAGGTCCATTCTGGAGCATCCCGAATCATAATGAACTGAAAACAGGATTACAGGCCGGTTTCCTGATAAGCTTTTAGTAAATTCGTAATCGTGACAATACATTGGTATCTTTAAATAATATAAAACAAAGTCACTACCCGCATCTGTCTGTTCTTCCGCTTAGTTCTTCTAAACCAGAGGTTCTCAAACATTTTTTCCCCGTAGACCACTTGCCAAATATATTTTTTTCCATAGACCCCCCCTGTCTGCCGAATATTGAATTTTCCAAAAACTATTAACGTCCCATGTGATAATCATTTCTCTTTTTCGTAAGAAGATTCCCATCCCCTGACTGTCCAACAACCGGGTGGCGGTATAGTTCATCTATCTTTACACTGTGCAGACAGGGGTGCCCTCGTGAGGTATTACACCAAATAAAAATGAAGCAGGATAAGAAACGGAAATTTATTTCTGTAACTGGCCCTACAGAACTGCCCCTTAAGTTCTTCTTGTCGGTGATTATTACGGTCAGTTCTTCTTGTCACATGATATCCTATTCTTTAACGTTCGATTTCCAGTCATTTAGTCAAAATGTCTTCAAACTTAGTTTTGAATTCTGTGTGAAGTGCATTTAAATGTTAAACGTCCTGGACGTTTTTCAAAAACAAGTTGGGGAACTAGGAAAATTCGTGGCTTCCAATGTGCAATGTTTTGCTTGAATATATTAATTCTGACGAGAAAAGGAACGTAGACTATATTTATAAACCTCAATTGAAAACCTTACGAAATATAAAAATAAAAATATCAAATAAGTAATTTCTCAGTCTATTATATTTGTGTTAGGTGTATTGTGTCATTTACGGAACTACTAAATGTTGACTTGAGGTAAATGGGGGTCTGCTCGTATGTATCCCCATTTGAATCTTGTGGACCCCCAAGTTTTATTCCCGCTGACATAGACCCCCAGCAAGTCGATATCGACCCCTGGGGGTCCATATAGACCACTTTGGGAACCTCTGTTCTAAAATAGAAAATTTCTTCCGGAAGGTTATGGATATTATATTTACAGATAGTAGATAAAAGTCGAGCAACGCCGGGTTCACGTCAGTTAGTAACTAATAAAATGCATTATTTTCCATTTCCAGAAACTGAAATATTTACTTCTCATTATTATCTTAGTCATAAGTCATTTGATATAAGTCTTAGATGTAAGTCAGTAGTTTTAAGTCAGTAGTTCTAGTATTAATTATTAAATAAAAAAAAAATTGTGTTTCTTTATTCATAAAAATTTAAATGATTACGGTTTTTTGTTTCTACAACCACCATACTAGGCACATGCCAGTATTATGGTAGCCATATTTCTTTAGATTTCAATGTTAGGATATACAGAAATAAGAGAGAGAATAAGAGAGAAAAATGCAATAATTATCCAGATTTATAAAGATAATAATATAATCAAAAAATTTGACACCCACTTATCTAAAAGATATCAATACAATATCAAAATTCCAAAATGTAATACCAAACAAATGCAAAATAACTATAAATATTTATGAATAAAGTATTTCAACAACCTTCCGATTGAAATAAAAAAATTAAAGGATATTAACATACTTAAACTAAAACTAAAGTTACTCTTTCAGAAATAATTAACTAAATAATTGCCTGTTTTTCCCTTCATTGATATTTATTATCAGTCTATACTCATCTCCACTGTATTTAGATTTTGTCTCTTTATATATTGTTCCTATCATATATATACTTACTTATAGCATAATGATATTCTATTTTTCTTATAATTAGTGTAACTCTCTCACCAAGCACAAGAACCAGTTTCTTCATTGGCGAGATTGCGAACATAAATATATTTTGTAATGAAAATATATTTTTTTATGTACTCATATTATATTACTGTACCCACTTATATATAATAAAAAAAATATATATATTTAATCAGTGCCCTTGAAAACGGTGTCATTTAAATTATTATTAATGCAAAGTATTTTAAAAATAAAAAGTGCATATTTAGCGTTCCTGTTTTCTGTATACCAAGGTAGTGTTTATATGGAAAAGAAATGATTTGCTGTAAAGTTTGATGTTACCTTATAGAACCAGAGAGGAATGGGCACCTTCATATCTTCCGGACTGAGGTACATATTCTGCAGATTACCTCTGTGGTCCCGCAACTTCAGTATCCTCAGGGTGCCGGTATAGATCTTCGTCCTGGCGCCTTGGCGAGCAATCCTCCTCTTCAGGTCCTGGAAAAGATGAAAGTGAAGTCGTTTTAATAAATAGGCAAAACTGTGCTTCACTATGATTACGAAATTCAAATGGGATGATGATATTTAAGGTCAGGCTAAATGACCCGTAAGAGAGACTTAAATGGTTTAGAACCAAAAGTCAATGGCGACAAATGTTACAATTTTTAATTTGAATGGAAGGTAAGACTACTTTTTTCTTTATTCTATGAATAGAACATTAAAGAAAAGTAAAGATAAATGAAGGAAAAAACCCAAACCTTTCGTATTCGTTTATCATGTTACAAGGTGCTACATTGAAAGAAAAGTAACCTACTTTAGAATGTTCAATTTCCCCTGTTGAAGTTCACCAAGGGACTAGGCACATTGAAAGAGATATCATCTGCTCTAGTGTTCCATTCGACCCCGTTAAGGTTCCAATTACCCCTGTTGAAGTTCACAAAGGGAATACATTGAAAGAGAAGTCACATACTCTATGGTGTTCTAATTGCCCGCATTGAAGTTCACCAAGAGGCTACAATGAAAGAGAAATTACCTGCTCTAGAGTATTCCAATTACCCCCGTTGAAGTTTTCCCACTGCGGTACCACGTTGAGGAAGGAGAAAGTGGCTCTCTGCCCGGCGGCCAGGGAGAAGTCCGTCTTAGCCGCCAGGTGGCCACGGTTGATAAAGTTGGAATTGCTGATGTACTGGTTACCCATGCCAGAGCCAAGCGTGTAGTCGAAGGCGGCTAGCTGAGAGCCGCGCGAAAAGAGGCGGTTCATGTCGAGGCCTGTGAAGAACTTCTGGTCTGAAAGAAAAAACTATATCTTTCTAAGTGTGATTTGTTTTATTCTGATTTCCTAGTATTATTGTAGAAAATTTTAAAACAAATCCTTCCCTTCCCTCTTTGACCTTGCCCTTCCCACCTCACCTTGGATGAAAAATGGCCGCGGCACCTTTATCATGAAGTCCGAGTTCTCGGGCTCCTGCCTGTACGTCACGTACGACGGCTGGGCATCTCGGCGCTGGAAGCAGCTCGAGTACAGCTCGTGGAGTGAGCCGGATACGTTTAGCCCGACGCTGACGGCAAAGTCCCCGCCGTCACATGCACCGGCTTGAATCTCCAAGGCAGACGGGTCGGCGAAGCATGACAAGGAGTTGAAATCGGCTGGCGAGGGAAGCCAGCTGGGACTGGAGAACAACGTCCCTCCAGTGCAAAGGAAGACCTGAACAAGTGCTACTAATTACATGTTGGGGTCAGCACGGAACACTCACTAAATATTTAGACACTTTGTACAGGCAATACTTATTACTACAAATAATAATAACATACATCTGTCAACTATTTGAATTCCTGGGCTTTATTAATTTTTTTTAGAAATCTAATGTAAACAGTGACTTTCCTCTTGTTTTGAAAGTCAAGTGTGCAAAATTTCAGAATGTCGGAATAAAATGATATCAACATGTTTAAATAAATTTGAATAAAATAAAGGTTTTCGGCGACAAAATTAAAATTCTTAAGCTGCAAACTTTTGGACATATTTTGGTTAGGTTAAATGAGGTTAGATTGGATTTATTTTCGCTGAAATTCGTCTTCTGCACGGTGCATTATTTTTAGGTAAGGTTAGTTGGTGTTATGTAATGTTTGGGATGTGTCTTCCAACGCCTCCAAGTCACTTACTGCTTCCATCTTTAGCAATGGATCTCAGGAACATCAGGAAATCGTTGGAGACATGGTATTCTTTATGTTAAGTGATACTAGGATAGTTTCGTTTGGGTGAGGTTGTAATGTTATGTGATATCATGTTAAGTTAGGTTGGGATGTGTCTTTCACCGCCCACCAAGACACTTACTGCTTCCGTCTTTAGCAATGGGTGCATCAGGAAAGCGCTAGAGACATGGTAATCTTAAGGTTAAGTGAAGCTAGGATAGTTTAGTTTATGTTATATTATGTAATATTAATTTTGGTGAGGTTGGATTGAGTATCTCACCGCCTCCGTCTTCAGCACGGTGGCACTGGGGTGCACTAGGTAGCTTCCTGGACAAGCAACGGTGACTGCACCACCGTACGGGAACACCAGATACCCGTTGCCGTTGGTAGTTAGCAGAGAACCGTTGGAGACGTAAACAGGTTGCGGCCGGGACGGATTGAAGCTATGAAGTGGTACGGAGCATCGGGCTGGAACCGTCAACAAATTATGGTGTTGGAGAGGCACAAAAAATTAAGTAGGAACACACTGAGAGAAATTTATTCCTTAGGGCCTATGTCATCAATGCTGTGTGGAGGGTTTTTTGGAGGAAAGGAAGGAGCGAACGTGGGTCTTGAAAAGATCCATGTTGTTGAAGGGAGGAAACACAGAAGCAGGCAAATCGTTCCACAGCCAAGCTGTTGAACTCAAGACCGAGTCGTAGAAGTGACCCGTTCTCATGTAACAAATGGCAATGTGTTGGCCGCGGGTGATGAAGAGATCATCAGCGCTAGGTCCTCAGAGCATTTTCAATTGTAATTCCGGTAGAACGAGGACAGCATGCCTACTTAATGCCTTTGCTCTAAAGGTTGCGATCCGTTTTTTAAGATAGGGGAATCTATGACCGAATCTACGGACCGCCCGTTTCAGCAGTCTAGGGTTTTTATAGGTATTTTGGTGCTCCAGACCAGAGGTAACTGCCAAATTCAACAGTGGGGGGCACTTGATAGGGTTTCCTCATGCGGTAAGAATAACTTTGTCTGGAGGGTCTTTCAAAGAAAGAAGGAGTGGAGCTTCTGAGAAGGAAAAATATATAATGTCAAGTGATCAGCTCAGCCACGGGGGCTCCATCTAGTTATCATAAGGTGTAAAGGGCCCGGTTATTATGGCGTGTTGCGCTACCTCCTTCTTTAGCCAACGTTTCGGACAGCGTTGCAGTGTTCATCATAAGGGCAGATGTTTAATCAGATTACAAGATTACTAAATAAGGAAGAAGCGCAACACGGCACAATACCCCAAAAACAAATCACTATAAACCTTTGCCGTAGGTCCACACCAAGTGGTTCGTTGCGTTTAGTGATTTGGCGAGGTGTGTTTAGGTCTTGGCGGCGGATGCGCCTGGGATCGGGAGAGGCTGGTTCAGGGAGACCCTTGTCTTACACCGCAGCGGGGGGGATTGATTTAAATGTTCGTCACTCTTGGACGCACTGATCCCTAGATTCTTACCCACCCCTTTTTCCTTTCATTAAAAGACCCCCCACAGACCACCCTCAAAGATGACGTAGCCCCTGAGGGAAATTATTTTCTTCAGGACCTCCTGAAAAACCAACTTATCAATCACGTTATTGCTACCAACCTCGAACGTGTGGCAAACCCGTCGTGCTCTGCCTTTTGAGGTGCATCCAAAACTCGAAATAGTCTTGAAATTCCTCCTCTGACAAGCGAAAAATCTGTTCTTCGGGTGTCTGAAGGTTCTCGAAGGGAACTCCTTCCAGCTCCAAGGACCTGACAATTTCTGGCACATCGTATGTTCTCACCGATACCAGAAATGCCAATAAACATACCAAAATCAAAATACTCCTCGGCCACATTTTGTTAAAGTTTACCAATTTTAAATTTAATTTCTGATTTTAATTAATGAATGGATAATTTTCAAATGTCACTACAAGTTTCTGATTTTTTCTATTGATAACCAATTTTCTTTTTTCATTTAAATTTTTTGCTAAAAATCACTTGTTATTTTAATATTTAGTTTAATTTTGTATTTGTCTTTGTCTTATTACAAATGATATTTTTTGAATTCACAACAAAATATTATACTTAGTTAATTTTGCTTTCAAATATTGCGATTTAAATAATTTAGATAGAAACTATCCTCTGTACAACTGTCAATTTTGGGAAAATTATTGGACTTAAAAAACTTAAACGTCATCACTTATTTAATTTTGAATAAAGAAAACCATAATTTACTTAAAAAAAACGTTTTCTACTTTATGGCTACTAGCAGACTTTACCTAACTTTGGAAACATTTAGAAAATAACGTTTTCTCATTCATTGGTTCCACCTACACGATCATATTGAGATATCAGATCTGGCAAAGGGAGATTTCATTACTAATCCTGATTCCTTCTTGTACATGGATCTGATTGTTTTTACTTTAATTTTTACTCTCTGACTTGTACCCGGCGTTCTGGGGGTTAACTTTTGGAGAGAGACACATGCCATCGCGGACTTCCAGACCTTTTTAAGATATACAATTCCGTTGTACATTATTTTGATGTATCTCACAAGGTTTATCCAGAGTTAGTAATGTAGCGCCTGAAAATATAGATTTTTACGACTTGATTAAAAAACATCGGTTTTCTCTACTTTCTACAAATAATAATAATAATAATATTGGACAATTTTTGTAGCGCCGCTTTTGTGAGCTATCACCTCAGGGGCGCAATATAATATGCATGTTTTATGTACATACATTTTCCGGAAGAAATTCTCTAAATGATAGTGAAAACGTCGCTCTAGTTCGTTTTTATCCAACAGACCATTTTTGGCGAAATTAGTATACAGTTGTACTCAGAAAGCATTTATTTATGCGATACAAGTGAATAAAATCAATATTTATTTTTAATGTGTTTTTGAAACGCAGTTTGTCTTAAGTCCACCAAAATTAAACAATACTTCGAGCGTGTTTATCCAACATCCGCACGTTGGCCAAAATGACCCTCATTTTTAAGCCGGCCGTTAAATTACATTTCATATAAATGTATCCAACATCCAAGCCATATCTTAGCCTATGTGTGAAATGCTAACTCTCCGTTACGGGCGTATTACTCTAACAGACCAAACAGCCAATGGCAGCACAGCGGGATGATCACGTGATTGCTTTTATACCATACATTCGTTCGTTAGCGCAACAAAAGTAAATATCTTCACTTGTGATTTTGCTTTCTACAAAGTTATTTTAGTGTTGTTCCGGGATATTTCAACACACACAGTGCCTAAAGATGTACACTGTAGAGAACGATACAAATTTTTCATGGAAAATGCAACAAATAAATAATATTTCATTATTTTATCAGCAAATTGTATCAACTTATCGTCCGTTACAGCTCTATACAGGGTGGTCATAATAACATTTCGGTATTTCGAATGTTTTCTACATAACATTTTATAATTCATGCCAGTTTCTAAATTATGGTAAAATATCGTTTTAAACTACAAATTGAAATAGCAAGATGTCGTTGCTGTTTTAATCGCGTAGTCAGTGAATTAATTGAAAGCAAATCAGTTAATTGAAATAAATGACAAAGAGTGATGTATGTTACTGAGAGTAGGATGAAATTGAACTTGAATTTAAAATCAGATCCCGGAGGCGTATGTACGGTAAAATGATCATGAGAAAAGATGTAATTATGAAAGAGTATCTGAGATGATGTTCGAATGCATCATTCTTTGCTTGCGATGTAGTTAGGTTTGATCGTTTCAGGATAGCTTGGACTGGATTTCGGCGGCCAATTGTCCGGTACCATTGTTCTTCAACACATCAATATTTTCTTTCTGGTTGGTCGTATTATTATTTTTTAATATCGGAAAAATATGAATGTTCATAGCTAATCGCTTATGTTTATAATATTTTATATCAAGAAAGATGAAAATTATAAATTAATTGCTGAAAACATGAACAAACCATCGGCAGATGCTAAAAAAACGTGCGTGGAGTCCATATCGACAGCCGGCGACCGACTGACTGCCGGCTTTGGATGGGCGCTAAACGCACACACACAGCTATGCGGTCGTAGGTATCGAAGGTCCAAATACAACTGCGGACGTGTGGATTTCTCATGATCCCACATAGCGAACTAAAGAGGGACATAGCGTAGCAGTGTCGCACGGTTGATTGTATTGGTGTATTTGTAATAACTAAAATATTTTACGATTTTATTTTACGATTTTTCCCGATTTTAAACAAAAATTTTGATTTTTATTGAATTTGAAAACTATAGACAATATTATTTTTTAATTCAGTGCATAAATGTATAATGGAAGAATGCCTAAAATCTGAACCCAGAATTTAATATATTTATAGAGTTATTTAAGTTATAAGAAGCAATGTGTCGTAAAAACACATCACAGATGAGGAAATGTTAAAGCATAATCCAAGATTCGATATGGGAACATTTATTTTAATAAATTAAAAATACGCTTTCAATTGAAAAGAGTCTTTGTTAGCAATATAAAACTTTTGGATTGTTATTGATTTCCTTTGATGTTGATCTTTCGAGGCTAAATTTGCGCAAAATTGTGGATTTTTTTTACATCTGATGTAAAAATTAAATTGCTCTTTTGATTACAAAAAAAATTATAAGTAACATAAATAATTAAAAAGTTTGATTAATACTGATGGATTCGCTATTATTTTTAAAATTTGAACATTAAAACTAAAAGATTATAAGTGCATACAACAAGACGAATATTTGTCTCAAACTTTTGTCTTTATTTTTATTAAATAATAATCAATTTACAGAGTATCATCATTTATGTTAACTAAAATAATTGGTAAAATTACTCTTCACTGCTTTTCCTTTTTGAAATGTTGTTCTTCTATAGAAGCAAGTGCTTGTTTTTAAAAGAGTTGTGAGCATCAAGATGAAGAATATATATGTTTGTTATCAATCATGATTTAAAGAAACATGATTATTACAAAAATACATGTAAATAAACCAATTAAAATTTATATTTACTAAGAAAAAGAGAATTAATAATGAAGTAAGTAAAATGACATGGTTCACAATGCTCCAAATGGGTCACTCGGCTTACTTCTATTTTAAAGTGTTATTTATAATGTCTATATAATGGAGTTAAAATATGTAAACTTATACGTTATAAAATTAACGTATTATTTTTCGCTGGCTATCACAGGAGTTACAAATACAGGAAGGTGGGTAGTTGGAAGAATGTTAGTAATTTATTAATAATTAGATTTTTTGTGTAATTTCGAAAACTGACAATTGGCCGGCATTATCGTTCTTCAACAGATCGATAAATTCGATCTCATTGGCCGTATTTATTTTTTTCTTAAAAATTGAGGTACACGTTTAACGTTCTTAGATGCACGAGCTGTGTGAGTCGGAGATGCTTCCAAAAAATATTAAATAAAATAAAGCTTCTTAACCTTAGCTTTACTAACGATTGTAACTTTTATCGTGTGAACATATTACCTCGCATTTCATAGAGAAGTATGTGAAAAGCAGTGTGGTTGAATATTTGAATACAAAATGTTTGCCGTAAACTTTTAATTGTTAGTCAGCATGTGCTCGTCAGAAAAGATGATAATTATATTCACTCGAAACGAGAAAAATGTTTCCTTTTACTGTAGGTCAGGATGTGTGTTGTCAGATAGCTATTCCGAGAAAATGAATATTTGCACTAAGAACATGAAAAAGGTTTTTCTCCACTGTGAGTCAGCATGTGTTTTGTCAGATAGCTCTTCCGAGAAAATGAATATTTGCACTCAGAACATGAAAAAGGTTTTTCTCCACTGTGAGTCAGCATGTGGCTCTTCAGATTGACACTTTGAGAACATGAATAATTGCACTCGGAACATGAAAAAGCTTTTTCTCCACTGTGAGTCAGCATGTGCCTCTTCAGATGACCCTTTTGAGAAAAAGAATACTCACACGCGGAACATGAAAAAGGTTTTTCTCCACTGTGATTCCGCATATGGCTCGTCAGAGAGCCCCTTTGATAGCATGAATAATTGCACTCGGAACATGAAAAAGGTTTTTCTCCACTGTGAGTCAGCATGTGTTTCGTCATATCGCCCCTTCGAGAAGATGAATAATTGCACTTGGAACATGAAAAAGGTTTTTCTCCACTGTGAGTCAGCATGTGGCTCGTCAAAGCGTCCCTTCGAGAAAATGAATAGTTGCACTCAGAACATGAAAACGGTTTTTCTCCACTGTGAGTCAGCATGTGTCTCTTCAGATTGCCACTTAGATAAAATGAATGGGTGCACTCAGAACATGTAAAATGATTTTTTCCAGTATGGGTTCGTAATTGCCTTTTAAAATTCGACTTATGAGAATGGGAGTAGGTAGAATGAGGAAAAGATAATTGTTTTTCCAAAGGATGCGTCTTGAGATCTGTCGAAAAAAATAAAATAATACGATTATAAAGGCTTAAAACGACTTAATATCTATACTTGGCGTAAGAAAGCACAGAAATCGATAACAAAATACGATTGCAGAATTGTTAAATTTCAGAAAAAAATGTGTTTTTACCGGACTGGACAATTCTTTCAAAGCGTTCTAAGCATTCCTTTTTTACATCCTGCAGGTCTATGTCAATTTCCATACAAGAGAATCCCCCATCATTATCTTCTTGGCGTCCGAGTTCCTCCTTGACGGTAATAGTCTCCATATTAATGCAAGCTATAAAACAACATGTACGTACATTGATCATCGATGTTAAACTCGTTTAAAAAAAGCTTAAAATAGAAACAATAAAATAAATCATTGATTAACCCTGCAGAAGTGAGAAATAAGTGAAGAGAGTTCAAGGTTATTTTAAGAAAATTAATAAGAACGACCCCGAATGTCCAGAATGTCCAGGAGATTGAATTAATTCATGGAATTAATTCAATCAATTTTGCCCACCTCTAGTACAGAATCCAAAACTTAAAATGTGAAAATAAAAATCATTTTGTGTTATTTATTAGTCCTTTACCTGATTCAGACCTGGTTAAGCAAAAAAATGTTATTTTGGTGATGGTTTTGTATTCAAATTACAACAACAACTCGGTAACAAAATGAACGCTGTTCCTTGGTTTCGCTTACGAGTTTGAACGTTTGTACAACTAGTTTAAACAGAGTTGGGTTGTTAAGTTCATCTCCATATTTGTGACGTGCGCTATGTAATGTCATTTTTAAAATGGATTTAACTAGACAAGGCTAATCTAGTATAATACATCAACGGCTGTTTACGATTAAAATGAAGTCTTTTTCCCATACACATGTATCTTTCATAATCAAGTAAGCCACAGACAACATACATAAACATAAAATATTTAATGATGACCACAAAAAGTAGCTGTCACAGCAGTTTCAAAGTAACAAACACGCAGGATTCGCGCGGTTATAAACTTTACGATTTTTTAAAATTTTTCTAAAAATCCTACAAAAATGAAACAAACGGCAAAATACAGGTTAACTCATTGGCTATATACCACTATAACAATTTTGTATGACTCCATGTAAAAATTCTAAGTTATGTTTTTTAATGTTGGCGAAAAATTAAAAAAATGATCGTCTGGATATCTCGAGCAATCGAGGCAAAATTATTTATTTCGCGTGGTCGCTCCAGTGAATAGTAAACATAAGCGATTAAATATAAATATTCATATTTTTCCGAAACTAAATCGCTGATTTTGAGATGTGTATTGACTATACAGCACCGGAACGCGTGGATTTTTTTTAGCACAGTAAGGGAAAGGTTAAGAGTGATGTTGAGTTTTGAAGGGAAGGAACTTGAATTGATAACGCAGAAGAAACTTTAAAGGACTCTTGGTGTTTTATTGCTCTATCCCCAATTACATTGTGAATATTCCGGAGACCCAAACTTCCCAAGAAGACTAAGGAGGGCTTGTATTTACTATTTAAGAGTTAGCGAAGAAAGAGGAAGTATAATGAGATTCAAGCCTTTTTATAATCTGTTTTGAGAGCTTGGATCTACCGACATCTATGAATGATTTCTTTAACTAATTATCTTGTCTGCATTTATAATGCAATTTTTACCTACTTAAGAGGTGTGAGTCCTAGATAACAAATTATATTATTCAATTTTAAACATATATCCCGCCAAAAAACGATTAGCAATAGAGTTTTTTTACACAAATAAAATTACTAAGAAAAAACAATACTAATAAAATTACTTTTAGTACTAACGATAAATGACAATATTTATAACTTTAAACACTTCACACCATATTAAATTAACTAATAATTCATATTTTACTAGTTCTAAACTGAAGTTAAGATAAAGAATCAAATCAATATTTTTTTTTTTTATAATAATAAAACATTTAATTTTAGGACAAACACAATACAATGATGGTTGGGCCAGGTCTTCCTTCCAGGACTGCTAATTTTGTATAATATTTTGAACAGGCACTTGCAGTGTTCTTCACTTTTCCTTTCATTAAATTGTCATCTTGACCTTTCACTTAGACCAATGTCTCACTAAAGTTTCACAAGAGGTCACGACCTCCACCACCTTTATTCATTTTGCATTTTATTTTTTATTTTTGATTGTTTATCACATAGTCTGATTTTAAATTTCCCAGCTTCTCTGAAATTTCTTCTGTTCGTTAGCGCCACACTGTGTATTGGTGCTGCCGGGTCGCTTATTATTCTCCCTGGTCCGTCCTAGGTAGGTGGTCTCCGCATTTGTTGTCCTCAATTGGCAGTAGGCATAATTTTGATATTGCCCTCTGGACCGTTCCCTGTGCTGTGTTGATGGTAGCTACTCGTACTCTTCCATCAGGTCCTGGGTGTACAGCGTGCACTCGTCCTAGCCTCCAAAAGCAAGGAGGCTCGTTATCTTCCTTCAGAATGACCATCTGGCCTGGTTGCAGCTGCCTTTGGTGGTTGCCAGTCCATTTCGTCCGGGTCTGCAGCTCAGCCAAGTATTCTTTGCGCCACCTCGACCAAAAGGATTGTATTAGTTGATTTAATTTTTGGTAATGATTCAGTCTATTGACTGCTACATTCTGCAAGTTCTGCTCCGGGATTGCTGCTAAACTCGTTCCAATGAGAAAGTGACCAGGTGTCAGGGGATTTAGGTCTTTGGGGTCATTGGACAGCGGACAGAGGGGACGGGAATTCAAGCATGATTCAATTTGACATAATACTGTGCTAAATTCCTCATATGTTAATAGTGAAGTATTTGCAACCCTTTTCAAATGATATTTTACTGATTTGACCCCTGCCTCCCAAAGTCCACCAAAGTGCGGAGCCCTTGCTGGTATGAACTTCCACTGAATAGATAAATTGGCTAAGTATTTATCGATTTTTTCATTTGAATTTTCCAAAAATTCATAGATTTCCCTTAGTTCATTATTTGCTCCCTTAAAATTAGTGGCGTTATCTGAGAACATTTTACTGGGTTTCCCTCTTCGCGAAATGAAACGTTTAAACGCATTTAGGAAGCTATCAGTGCTCAAAGACATTACTACTTCTAAATGTATCGCCTTGGAAACCATACATATAAATAGACATATATAAGATTTTACGCTGTGAGTCTTACGGCTAACACCTGATTTAATCATAATGGGGCCGCAGTAATCCACTCCGGACAATTGAAATGGACGACATTCCGTTATTCGTTCGGCCGGTAGGTCTGCCATCAGTTGTTGTTCTGTTTTCGGGTTACATCTAAAACATATAATACAGTATTTCAGAATCTTTTTTATTAAATTTTTACCCATAATTGGCCAGTATTTCATTCTTATTAACGCTAACAATGCCTGCGTCCCTGCATGTAAATATAAATAGTGGTAGTGCTTGACAATAAGCTCACTTAGTTTATGATGTGAAGGTAATACTATGGGGTGTTGTTGACTTTCCGATATCATTTTTCCGTTGGATAACCTACCCCCCACCCGGATTAAATCCTTAAACAAATAAGGATTTAATGACTTCAACCTACTACTATTCCTTACACTACCCTTGGCCTGTAAAGCCCTCATTTCTTCCGGGAATGCAAAACATTGTGCGCGAGATATTAAAATGTGAAGCGAATTTTCCAATTCGTAGACAGTTAGCGCTCCGTCACGCCTTGATAAAGAATTTCTGCAATTAAAAATAAATCGTAACATATAGGCTGCCACCCTTTGCAATTTGGTTAAACAAGAGTATCTGGAAAATATTTCCCAATCCTGTTTTACTGCTGAAATTAAAGTTATTTTTAATTTTTCTTCTGGCAGATCCAACGGCGTAACTTCACTGCTGGTATTTGGGTAATCGCCTGACGTCAACCAGGTGGGCCCATGCCACCAAATGTCAGACTTTAGTAGTTGCGACACCTTAGCGCCTCTGGATAAAACGTCCGCCGCGTTATCCTCCGATCTTACGTGTCTCCATTGTGCGGGTTGACTGGATTCCTGGATTTCAGATACCCGATTCGCCACAAATGTGTTCCACCTTGCTGGTTGTCCACGAATCCAGAATAGTGCTATCATGGAATCGCACCAGTAGGTTGTATCTATTTCATTTAAGTTCATAGCTATTTTGACATAATTAACTAACTTTGTGAGTAACACAGCACCACAAAGCTCCAGTTTTGGTAGCGATATGTTCTTCAACGGTGCCACCCTTGATTTTGATGTGACTAAATTAGAAGTTGTGTTTCCCGATTCATCAGTAGACACTATATATATACATGCTGCATAGGCTTTTTCTGACGAATCACAAAATCCATGCAGATGCAGTTTAACTTGATGTTTGCAAATTACCTTTCTCGGTATTTTTAAATTATTCAAAAGAGGTAATTCATTTATATATGAATGCCATGCGTTCATCTGGTCAGATGGAACATCTTCGTCCCACTGAATCTTAGTTTGCCACAAACCTTGCATTATCAATTTTGCGATTAAAGTTACAGGTGCTATCAGCCCCAGGGGGTCGAAAGTAGAAGCGATACATGATAACATTTGGCGTTTACTTTTAACGCACGTTTCTAAGGGCTCTACAATGTACTGAAAATGGTCTTGCTGGTTATTCCATGACAACCCTAAAATTTTCTTTTCCTTGGGGTTATCAGTAATAATCATATCTGTTTCACTCTCTGGTTTCGAACTTATAGAGGGTAAATTTGATCTCCATTTTCGTAGATTCATGCCAGCAGATGCCAAAATGCTGCTTAATTGATATTTAATAGTGAGACAGTCTGCCTCATTTTCGTCGCCAGTTATTAGATCATCCATATAAAAGTTGTATTTTAGGATTCGACTGACCTTTTTGTATGCTTCCTGATTTTCTGTTCCTAACTGCTCCAAGCATCTGGTAGCCAGAAAGGATGATGGTCCCAAACCGTAGGTGACAGTATTGAGTTGATAGTGCTGGATTTCCTTTTCCGGAGAGTCCCTCCAGACTATGCGCTGGTAATCTCTATCCTCCGGCTGCACCAATATTTGACGATACATCTTCTCGATGTCGGCAGTTAATGCATACTGGTGCTTTCTGAAAAACAATAGTTGTGCACATAACTCCTTTTGCAAAACTGGTCCTACCATGAGGGCGTCGTTTAATGATATACCAGTTGATGATTTGGCTGATCCGTCAAACACGACCCTGGTTTTGGTTGTCGTGCTAGACTCCTTTATCACTGCATGGTGTGGCAAATAATAACAAATTTTATCTTTTGGCGCTGCTTCGCACAGCGTCATATGCCCCAATTCCTGATACTCTTTCATGAACTTTTTATAATTTAGCATCAGGTCTTTATTGGCAAGGAATTTCTTCTCCATATTATAGAATCTTTTTTCAGCCACCTTTAGGGTTTCACCCATTTGATTAATATTAGGTCGCAGCGGTAATCTTACCGCAAAACGTCCTTTCTCATCTCTTTGATGCGTGTGTAAGAAGCTCTCCTCACATGCTCTTTCTTCATGGCTTCTATGTTTTACAGGAGCTAGTTCCTCTATTTTCCAAAAGCTTTCTAATTGCTTATGTAATAAATTTAAAGATAAATGACAGTAATTTACTGGCCTTTTTGGTTTCGGAGTGGCGATAGGTCCGGATACAAGCCACCCTAATTCGGTCCTTTGTAGTGTGAGTCCTGCTTCTCCAATTCTCATTCGATCGGCATGCAAGACTTCCCAAAATACCTCCGCTCCCAACAGCATATCTATCGGGCTGGTAATGTTGAAGTTTGGATCAGCTAATTTGAGACCGCTGGGGATCCCAGTGTCCTTTTTCTGAAAGGAAATTTGCGGCAGATTACTGGTCACTTCAGATATTATCAGGCATTCTATCTTCTTTTCGTATTCGGAATAGTTTGAAGTTATATTTAATTCAACTTTAGATCTTATATTTAAAACCTTATTGTGAATTCCGGTGACTGGAATATTTGCCCTTTTCGCTTTCAATTTTAATTTATTTGCAAATTTCTCACTTATAAAGTTCGATTGCGCCCCAGAATCTAGTAAAACTCTGGCTTGAATTGACTTTCCAGCATTGTTTTTTATGTTGATGATGGCAGTGGACAATAACACGAAATTTGGTTCTACCTTCGCGGCATGATTTGATACTAAAGGCGCTTCCGTAGTGGAAGATGTTGATGCCCTTTCGTGTTTTGAATCTTCCTCCTTCTTAAAATGAAGTAGTGTATTGTGATTTTCACCATCGCATTTACGGCAATTGAATTTAGATTTGCAATCCTTTAATTTATGACCGAGGTTTAAACATTTTAAACAAGCGCCTAATTTATGTATTTTATCAATTCGTTCTTTCGGCTTTAATTCCAAAAATTTGCGGCAATAATAAATCTTATGATTATCGTTGCAATGTAAACATTTTAATTTTTGTGCGGATAGTGACACCATAGTTTCTTTTTTATAATTATGCGGATTCGCTTTTCCCGGATTAAATTTTTTATCATTATTCGCCGATGCTTCTAGTACTTGGGCCCTTGCATACAAACATTTAATAAATTCTTCGTAGGTAGGCAGATTATTTTTTGTTTGGTATTGTTCCCAATGAGCTCTTGTGTTTGAGTCTAGTTTATTTGATAATAAATAAATTAAAATTACATCCCAATTTTTAGTAGTTATATTTAAATTATTTAGCGATTTTAAATGCAATTGCGCCTCGTTCAATAAGCTTCTTATTGCGACGTGATTTTCTGTCTTTACGTCCGGTAATTTAAACAACGCGTTTACATGATTATTTATAATTATTTTTGAGTTTTCGTATCTGTCTGTGAGCATTTCCCAAGCTGTAACATAATTGTCCATATGCATAGGTAATGCAGTGATTAGCTTAAATGGTTCTCCTCTGAGACAACTCTTCAAGTAATAAAATTTCTGGATGGCATCTAAGTTAGTATTGCTGTCCACTAAAGATATAAACGCGTCTCGAAACTCCATCCACTCACAATAATCCCCTTTAAATTTCGGCAATTCGATTATCGGTAACTTAATATTATTATTTGTCCGGATTGATGATTCTTTTTTATATAATCTGTCTTTCGCGTTGGCCAATGTATTAAAATAATCGTTTTCAAAGTTCGCCCGGTCATTTTGGTCATCTTCGGGAGATAGTGCTTCTATTTTATCCTGAATTCCTTCAAAGTCATCTAGCAAAGGTTCGAAACGCTTTATACGCAATTCTAGTTCGCTTTGCGTTGAAGAATCTTTGGCTAAAAAATCACTGAATCTAGTAATTTTTCCTTTACAAATTCCCCGTTGAGCGATCAGCGATTTTAAATCCATTTTGATTCAATCAGGCGTTTACTTACAGTTCACTGAGTTATCCAATTATCACATTCACTATAAATACACTTAAAAAACACTGATAACCTCCCAAAAAACGATCGTTATTGACTTTCAAACCCGTTACAATTTGACAGTTGCACAATGACAATGACTAAGCGGTTTGATAAGTTCGCCCATAGGGTATTTCTTTAAAAAACTGCCTTACCGGCTTCGCGGGTAATTCAAATAAACATTATTTTAATCTCGGAACTAACAATATTACTGTAGTTTTTTCGCAATAATCTTATTACCTACATAACTGCAATGTCGAATTATTTTTTGTTAGACTTGATCATACAGGCTTGTAACAATTTTTTATGAGTAAGCACAATATTGATGTCATTAATTTTGCTTCTAATTTTAAGGATTTTAATTGTAAGGTAGGTAAGGTATATGGATTGGTCACTCGCCCATTTTTGTTGCTGATGTCTTCTGCTGCTTGCTGGATGCTGGAAGCTGCATGTTGGCTGGATGTTCCTTCTTCAGTGCTGGTTCATTTTTATTGATTTAATCACTCGCGTTAAATCTTCCGACTCGTAGGACCATATGTTGAGTTTTGAAGGGAAGGAACTTGAATTGATAACGCAGAAGAAACTTTAAAGGACTCTTGGTGTTTTATTGCTCTATCCCCAATTACATTGTGAATATTCCGGAGACCCAAACTTCCCAAGAAGACTAAGGAGGGCTTGTATTTACTATTTAAGAGTTAGCGAAGAAAGAGGAAGTATAATGAGATTCAAGCCTTTTTATAATCTGTTTTGAGAGCTTGGATCTACCGACATCTATGAATGATTTCTTTAACTAATTATCTTGTCTGCATTTATAATGCAATTTTTACCTACTTAAGAGGTGTGAGTCCTAGATAACAAATTATATTATTCAATTTTAAACAAGTGATGTGCACTACGTGCGATGTTGACAATGAAGATATAGTCACGCGTAATCCTAAAATTTCATTTCCGATTGTGTTTTGAGTTTGCTGAACAGTTATGGTTAGGACAGCGCTTTGTCAGATGGGACTTTGTTGTCTTGGGTGACATTTCACTTATGTTTTAGGCTAATGAATTGAATTTCGTTGGTTCCGAAGCAGAATTATATTGTCTATAGTCGTGCCTTTTTATAAATTTCTTCTATGCTTTGTCGATGGTGTGGTGGCCCGTCACCGATGCAAGGTTGTCTAAAAATTTGCCAGATCTAAGGTTAAAATCTTGACCAAACCAATTGTATAGAAGGTCGAGTTGTCAATCTTTATGAATAAATGCTTTTTTGCAAAGACCCGGGATCTCTATTTTACTTCAACTTATTGTATTGTATTTAAAATTATTAAATTTTGTTTGCTTTGAATATTCTGTCAAAACAATGATACCTTATATGAAACTGATATTTGAAATAAGGGATACATATTGTGACTATCTTGATCTTGATGTTGACACTTCATATCTGTTGATCTAATCGATAATTTAAATGCTTTCGTGTGCTCGTAGGATTACGTTACAACTATGTTTGTTTCAGGTAAATATATTTGTTTTGGCGTTTACCAATTACCAAACCCTGCGACAGCAGTGCCATGGATCTAGTAAATCCAGAAACTGTTTCCATCAAAACGGAACCAGGGCCCCAGGAAGAAAGCGGAGGTGAAATGCCGTACACGTATATGGATTTCGACCTCCCAGATGTAAAGAAGGAATGTTTGCGATATGCAGAAAGTACTCAGACAGCCAGTGAGTTGCATTGCTTACGTTAAATAAATTGTATTAGACCGGTCGGTGGCTGAATTGACATCGCGCTTGGGTCCAACCCAGGCGTAGTGTGTTCAATTCTTCGCTGTCTAAGTCTTCCCTCACAACACAAGCAACTTTATCCGCTTACTGTGGTGGTAGTTGGAGATTTTCAAATGTTCTCAGGTTATTCGTAACCCGGGAATGTTTGTTTCTTTAATAAAAAAATAAAAATACAAGTCCATTTTGGATTGCCATGGCGACAGAAAATTATATGTGTGTTAACGCTGTCCTCTTTAGTGGCAGTTATTTTAGTTTTTACCAGATTTTTTTTATCTTTGCCGGAAACAGCCAAAGTTTTGTGTGTTACGTATAGTTTTTATTATGTTATGTTATGAAATTTTGGTAATATTGTCTTTTTTCTTCTTTAATCCATTTTGTAATTTTGTGTCTGAATTTATTTTTGTTTTCGTCAATTTTATTTTCAAGTGTTAAACTGTTGAAAGCTTTTATAGCCTGGTATTGATAGTGTATTTGTCCAAAACTTGTATTTACCGTCGGAGTTTTTATGTTTTCTTTGTACGCTTGTCTAACTGGTCTGTTAGTGATATTTTGTGCATGTTGAAATTTGTTTTTTTGGTCAAAAATGTAATGTAGTAGTGTTTTAACGTATAATTGGCGTATATCTAGTACGTCACAACTGTTGAATATTTGGTCTGTAGCCGAGTTTGTTGCTCTTCCCCAAGCATTTATTCCATATTTTATAAATGATTGGCGAAGTGCCAAGTATATTGTTTTCAATTGTTTTATTTTATATACAGGGTGTCCGGGGGTAAAGTGCAGTAACTTCGTGGGGGGATTCTACATGATCGTAGGAGTAAAAAAGATAAATAACTTTTTCCGAAATTCCAATTTTTTCTTTTTCATACAAAAAGACATACCTGCTAAAATGCCATAGTGTAGGTGCAAACTTACCCGATAAATTCGCAAGTGTGAACGTGGCAACGTTGCATATTGTGAGTGGCGCGTATCCATGGAAACCGATATTGTGAGTGGCGCGTATCCATGGAAACCGCATGTGAATTGTAAACAATAACAACACAGAGTTCGCCGTATGTTTTGATATTTTACCAAATTCAAAAAGAGAACTGCACTAAGATCACGTTACACTTTTTATTATAAAAAATATTAATAACTCATTGAACACTTAACTAATTTCATCGCTTTTTACTAATTTAAAATATTTTCAAAATGTCCACCTTCTGCTTGTAGGCAAGTATGTAAACGTACAGTAATATTATTTATAATTCGTACATTGTGGCGTATTTCATCTGCGGCTTCGTGAATACGTAACCGGAGATCTTCGACGTTATTTACTTCTTTGGCGTAAACTTTATCCTTCATCGCACCCCAAAAGAAAAAATCTAACGGTGTCAAGTCTGGAGAACGCGCCGGCCATGGCGAAGTACTCCCTCGTCCAATCCAACGATCTGGGAATTGTTCGTCTAGGTAGCGACGAACGGCAAGTCCGAAATGTGGTGGAGCTCCATCCTGTTGAAACCACATTTCACGTCTTCTATTTAAATCAACTTCTTCCAAAAGAACGGGAAGGTCATTCTTCAAGAAATCCAGGTAATTTATTGAATTAAGCCTAGGTGGCAACACATGCGGTCCTATAATTTGATTGTTAATAATTCCAGCCCAAACGTTAACGGAGAATTGAACTTGATGGTGCAACTGCCTTACGGAGCGCGGGTTTTCTTCCGCCCATTCATGCAAGTTATGCAGGTTTACCACACCAGTTCTGTTGAACTGGGCCTCGTCCGTCCAAAGGATGTTCCCAATGAAGTTCGGGTTATCAAGTTGCTTACGAAGTAGCCACTGACAATATGCAATCCTTGATACGGGGTCACGTTCCAGAAGGCCTTGCACGCACCGATAATGGAACGGGTGCATTCCGTACGTCTTGAAGAGATCCCAGATAGAACTCTTAGGGACACCAGTCATTGCGGAAATTCTACGAAGCGACAATGTAGGATCATTTACAATTGTAGCCATGATGAAGTCTTCGTCCGCTATTGGTAAATTAATAGCATTGTTGTTTCGGGGTCTTCGGCCAATTCCTTGTTCGCGAATAAGTGCATGCGTTTGAACAAAAACACGAGCGTTGGGCACATTACGATTCGGAAAACGACGTGCATATTCCCGGCGCGCCGCTTCGGAATTTCCACCATGTAGTCCATAAAAATAATGAATATCTGCCCGTTCTTCGTTGGTAAAGCGAGGCATTGTCACAATAATTCTGTATTAAAATTACGCACAAAAGAAACACATTTTTAACAGTTAGGTTACTCTTAAACTAAATAAAACTCGATGTTTAAGGAAAACACGCACCGAATAAAGATGTACTTTTTAGTAAGACTTAAACACTAGATAAAGACACTAAATTAACAAGTTTTTATTTAAATGAGACTTTTAACATTAGATAAATTAAATTTTCAAAGTTGTTTACTCCGCGCGTCAAATACATTACATTCAAAGCACAGACGTTTGCTTACTGAAGGGGCGCGGGATGTAGATTTGGCAACGACGAAAAAAAGAATGCCGTCTAGGCACGTCGGAGTAATTTTTCGTTATTAGCTTAAAAGTACATCTAAAAGTTGGAATTTCAGAAAAAGTTATTTATCTTTTTTACTCCTACGATCACGTAGAATCACCTCCCGAAGTTACTGCACTTTACCACCGGACACCCTGTATATTTCTTATGTTTAGGAAAATATGTATTGTTTTGAGGAGTTTATTTATGATTTGTTTGATATGACCATACCCTACGATCACAGAAGCCGCCAATGCTTACAATAAGTGCTCGATTCCTCAAGTTTCCACCTCATCCTCATTCATTAAAAATACATATTGATGGAAGAAAACATCATTCCATTGAATTAAAAACAAAAACTCCATACTGAAAGTACTCAAGAGCAAATGCTTATTCCTTCTGAAGCGGACATTCGGGGTCCTTCTTTTAATTTTCTAAAAATAACCTTGAACTCTCTTCACTTATTTCTCACTTCTGCACAGTTAATCAATGATTTATTTTATTGTTTCTATTTTAAGCTTTTTTTAAAAATGAGTTTAACATAGATGATCAATGTACGTACATGTTGTTTTATAGCTTGCATTAATGTGGAGACTATTACCGTCAAGGAGGAACTCGGACGCCAAGAAGATAATGATGGGGGATTCTCTTGTATGGAAATTGACATAGACCTGCCGGATATAAAAAAGGAATGCTCAGAACGCTTTGAAAGAATTGTCAAGTCCGGTAAAATCACTTTTTTTATGAAATTTAACAATTCTGCCATCGTTGTTATCAATTTCTGTGCTTTCTTACGCCTAGTGTAGATATTAAGTCGTTTTATGCCTTTATAATCGTATTACTTTATTTTTTTCTACAGTTCAGAAGACGCATCCTGTAGAGAAACAATTATTTTGTCCTCATTGTACCTATTCCAATTCTCATATGTCGAATTTCAAAAGGCACTTACGCATCCATATTGGAAAAAAACATTTGTCATGTTCGGTGTGTAACAATTTATATTCTCGAAAGGGCAATCTGATGAGACACATGCTGACTCACAGACGAGAAAAACCTTTTTCGTGTGCTGAGTGCAACTATTCATGTTCTAAGAAAAGCAAACTGACCAGACACATGCTTACTCACTGCGTAGAAAAACCTTTTTCGTGTTTCGAGTGCAACTATTCATGTTCTCAAAGGGGCTCTCTGACAAGCCACGTGATGACTAACAGTGGAGAAAAACCTTTTTCATGTTCCGAGTGCAAGTATTTTTTTTCTCGAAAGGGCGATCTAAAGAGACACATGCAGACTCACAGTGGAGAAAAACCTTTTTCATGTTCTGAGTGCAACTATTCATGTTCTCTTAAGGGCAATCTGAAGAGCCACATGCTGACTCACAGTGGAGAAAAAGCTTTTTCATGTTCTGAGTGCAATTATTCATGTTATCGAAGGGGCGATCTTACGAGGCACATGCTGACTCACAGTGGAGAAAAACCTTTTTCATGTTCTGAATGCAACTATTCATGTTCTCGAAAGTGCCATCTGACGAGACACATACTAACTCACAGTGGAGAAAAACCTTTTTCATGTTCTGAGTGCAATTATTCATGTTCTCGAAGGGGCAATCTTACGACGCACATGCTGACTCACAGTGGAGAAAAACCTTTTTCATGTTCTGAATGCAATTTTTCATGTTCTCAAAATGGCCATCTGAAGAGCCACATGCTGACTCACAGTGGAGAAAAAGCTTTTTCATGTTCCGAGTGCACCTATTCATCTTATCTTAGTGGCAATCTGAAGAGCCACATGCTGACTCACAGTGGAGAAAAACCTTTTTCATGTTCTGAGTGCAATTATTCATGTTCTCAAAGGAGCCAACTGAAGAGCCACATGCTGACTCACAGTGGAGAAAAAGCTTTTTCATGTTCTGAGTGCAACTATTCATATTCTCTTAAGGGCAATCTGAAGAGACACATGCTGACTCACAGTGGAGAAAAACCTTTTCTTTGTTCTGAGTGCAATTATTCATGTTCTCAAAGAAGCCAACTGAAGAGCCACATGCTGACTCACAGTGGAGAAAAAGCTTTTTCATGTTCTGAGTGCAACTATTCATGTTCTCTTAAGGGCAATCTGAAGAGACACATGCTTACTCACAGTGGAGAAAAACCTTTTTCGTGTTCTGAGTGCCACTATTTATTTTCTCGGAAGGGCTATCTAAAGATGCACTTGCTGACTCACAGTTGAGAAAAACCTTTTTCATGTTCTGAGTGAAATTATTCATGTTCTCAAAGGGGCCATCTTACGAGGCACATGCTGACTCACAGTGGAGAAAAAGCTTTTTCATGTTCTGAGTGCAACTATTCATGTTCTCTTAAGGGAAATCTGAAGAGCCAAATGCTGACTCACAGTGGAGAAAAACCTTTTTCATGTTGTAAGTGCAACTATTAATTTTGTCGAATGGTCTCTGTGACGAGACACAATCTTAAACACCATGGAGTAAAACGAACTACACACGAAATAATTTACAATCGTTAGTAAAGCTAAGGTTAAGAAGCTTCATTTTATTTAATATTTTTGGAAGCAGCTCCGCTACTCACACAGCTTGAGCATCTGAAAACGTTAAAAGTGTCTCAATTTTGAAGAAAAACTGAAAATACGGCCAACAAGAACGAAACTATTTATGTGTGAAGAACGATAATGCCGGCCTATTGGCCGTGTCTTATTCAAATTAAAATAAATGACTGACATTTCGCAAAAAAGATACTCAATATCCAGACCAAGCTATCCTGATTTTATAGCCAGAAATGATAAAACTCTACTACATCGCAATCAATTAGCTGACTCTCGCAGTGAACTCGAGCCGGGGATGTTGAACGATGACACTGATCTCTTAAACAAATATATTTATTCATCATCAAAGTTTCGCTTAACGACAGCGGATGCACTGTAACCGAAGGTACATAAAACTGAAACATACCCATTATTCCCACTAAATATTGTATTTATATTCGTTTTTTAAGACATCTTCTGAAAGTAAAGCAAAACGGGTGAATTGTTATTAACATTGTTAATTTGATTTTTGGAATATGGTTATAATATTTCATTTGTGTTTGTTGTCTTAGATTTTTTTAATGCTTTATTCTTTGTACCTTCGAGCCTTTCAGATTATTATTGTGACAGTAATAATACTCCAGTAGTTTTCGATGATAGCCAGCGAAAAATAATATAAGTTATAACTTATAAGTGCACATATTTTAACTCGATTGTATAAACATTATAATTAAGACTATAAAATAGAAGTAGGCCGAGTGGCCCAGATGTTGTAGCATTGTGAACCATGTCATTTTACTTACTTCATTATTAATTATCTTTTTCTTAATGAATATAAATTTTAATTTGTTTGTTTACATGTTTTTTTGTAATAATCATATTTCCTTTAATAATTATTGATTACAACATTATCATCTTCATCTTGAGGCTCACCACTCTTTTAAACACAAGCACTTGCTTCTATAGAAAAAAAACATTTAAAAAATCGAAAGCTGTGAAAAATAAGTTGACGAATTATTTTAGTTAACATAAATGATTATTCTCTGTAAATTGATTAATTATTTATTAAAGAATAAAAAATGTTTGAGACAAATATTCATCTTATAATGTCTTGTTTCATGCACCTATAATCCTTTAGTATTTTATGTACACATTTTTAAAATTATAGTGAATTCATCAGTATAAGTGAACTTATGTCTGTCGGTATGAAAGAGACAGGCATATCTGAGTGGGACAGCATGACCGAGACGTATAAAAAAGCATTTCTGTTGTAACTCGTCCTCTCTTCATTAGCAAACTTTTATATTGTCCATTGTATCAATACTTGTAGCTACCTGAATAAAACCAAATAGTAACGGAGTACCCACATACATATCACAAAGAAATCTAGTTGATCAGCACGGAAAATCACCACAGTCATATATTTTTTTTATAACCAAAAAAGTAATATAATTTTCAAAATTTTAGTCAGATGTAAAAAAAAAACACAATTTATAGCAAATTTAGCCCCGAAAGATCAACATCAAAGGAAATCAATAACAATCCAAAAAGTTTAAAAATTGCTAACGAATACTCTTTTAAAATGAAAGCATATTTTTAATCAATTAAAATAAATGTTCCCATATCGAATTATGGATTATGCTCTAAGGCCACGTTTAATGGGGAAAGTCTTTTGGTTGTTCTTTTTGTAAAACTACTCGTTAAGTATTGGTTTTTAATCCTCTGTCCTCGTTAGTTGTTATCCGAAAATATTTTTATTCCATTCGTCCATAAGACAATAGTGCTCATCGAAATATGTTCCGTAGAACTTTGGTATTTTTTTTTTTATAGTGAAAACCTCACAAGAGTCCCAACTGCTCCCGTCTGGAGCCAGTGAGACTATGGCATCCCCAATTGGGGGATGTTGTGAGGCTGAAGGTAAGTGGGGAAGGGAAAGAGGAAGGTGGGGAAGTACCTGGCTATTCAGATCTAGTCACTAAACACGGCTAAAGCCATTTGGAGCAACGTTTCAATTCTGAATGGTGGTCTTACACCAGGGCGATACTGGTAGTATCTTCCACTCTGGAACGTGCCGCAAATATACTATATATTATTTTAAATAATTAATTGTGAAATAACACAAATTAATCAAATAAAATTTATTTGCGCACGCCGGGTTCGAACCCGCGACCTTCGGAATGGCAGTCCAATGCGTTACCACTGGACTATGCCGGCCGTCATGGTATAAAATATACAAAGATTATTGTACGAAAGATGTGTTGCGAAGATTAAAGATGTGTTCGGTGTTAACCCTTTAAATATTAGGAAACTAAATTCATAGATGTCTTGGACCAAATTTGGTCTCCTAATAATTAACGGGTTGATATTAAACTATGTAACATTTTGTAATTGATTCATTCTGTTGCGGGGATAAAACTGTTGTGATTAAATTTTGACAATATTTTATAAATCACTCAGTAATTAATCATAACAGACACAGCAAGCATTACTTAATTAATCACGGCGCGAAAGGATTAAGTTTTTTTGATTAGCTCATTAAAGATAATATATGTAGTAGACTGCCTGAGTTATATCAGTTGCGAATGCATCGAGAATCATCCAGGGGGTAGGTAGATGGGCAGTACCTACGGTGTGCTCTAGTACATTCCCATGCTATTCAATTTGCACCAAAGAACGTTCCCGAACATTTTAGTTACTATCGCTACAATATGTTGCCGAGTACAAATGGGGATCTCTGACCAGACACGTGCTGACTCACATTGGAGACAAACCGTTTTCATGTTTTTAGTACAACTATTCTTTTTCTCTTAAGGGCAGTCTGACGAGCCACATGCTGACTCACAGTGGAAAAAACCTTTTTTATCTTTTAAGTTCAACAATTCATGTTTTTGGAAGGGATGTGTAGACTGAATGCTGAAGAATTGAAATTCCTAAGGCGTATGTATGGTAAAACCATGAAAGATTGTATAAGAAATGTGGAGATCCGCAAAGAGTGCAAGGCTGAAGTAAGCGTAATGAGTAAGATCAAGAAAGTGACGATTAGATGGTTGGGGCATGTAGAGCGAATGAACGAAAAAAGGCATGTAAGTAGAATATATGCAAATGTGAATGGTAGCAGAAGTCGGGGACGCCCGAGGAAGACATGACACGACCAAGTCGGGCCATGTTAACCCTTTCACACCCACATTATTGTTTCCACACATATAAAATCTGTAATGCTCGATAATACCTCAGAAAATTATTTGAAAATTTTTGGCATTTAATTTTTTTTTTTTTTTTAGAAATTTTTCTATGTTAATTTGGATTAACATTGGGCGTCAGAGGGTATTTTTTACATAGTAACGTAAAATAAACATAACACAAAAGTAATACAAATAACTCTTTCATATCAAAAATGCACATTGACAATGTAGTGATGATCACTAAGGTACAAATAAATAACATTTTAACTAAAATTCATTCATAAATAAAGAAATAATCTAGGATAATAAATCTTTAAAAATTCGCCATACTAGTCGAAAACATGTCCCTCACTACCAGTGTTAATTTGAATGAACATTGAGATTCATTTACAATATTCTGGGAAATGACTGTGATCAGTGAATTGAACTGATGTTATTATTATAGAACACATCTTTATGAGTGGAAATATTTGTAATTCAAGTAGAAAATATTGATATCTCACCTTCAATTAAGTAATCAATGACGGCAGAAATTCGATGAAACTTACAATCAGCAGATGTCAAAATATTGATCGTTGTTGTGGCGGGAATAAGGATTTCAACGGAGCGGAAAAAATAGACGCCACAGAAAAGACTACAAACTATAAGAAAACGAAAACATGGCTTTTCTAAATCGCTACAGTTACGGTAAAAAAATTCACAAAGTTCATGTTAATTTGAATTAACACTGGGGCTGAAAGGGTTAAGAGTCAGAATTATAGAAGACTATCTATGAGACGATGTATGAATATGAGTGTGTGGCCAAGACTGAGTTGTTTGGCGGTTCGTCTTCTCTGCTTCCCCCTGAGGGGAAAAAACTTGATGGTTAGTTAGTTATGTTTTACGAAACACAAGTTGTGACACAGTGGAGAAAACCCGTGTTCATGTTATGAGTGCAAGTATTCATGTTTTTCGAAGGGATATTTGACAAAACACATTATAACTGATTGGAGAAAAATCATTTTCATATTCTGAGTGCATGTTCTCAAAAGGGTAATCTGACAAATCACATGCTGATTAACCGTGAAGGTACACCTTTGTCATGGTACGAGTGAAACAAAACAATTTTGAAAGGTTTTTTGACACCAGTTATAATTCATAGAAGAGAGGGGAAAAGAGTTTTCATGATCTTAGTGCAATTATTCATAGTCTCGAAAAAGTTTTCTGACGAACCACATGCTGACTTGCAATAAAAAGTTTTCGGAAAACATTATTCTGTGTGTATGAAATTATTTATTTGTAGGGTCATAGGGGGCACAGTGGAACGCGGGGCAGAGTGAAACACCTACAATAACTCTGTCCCTGTCTTACATATCGATTGTTTTTATTAACAGCAAAATTAAGAGCACAAGCGGCCAATTTTATTCAGTTGTCAAAGTAAAGTTGTTTGGGCCGCGCGTTAAATATTTGGTTTTTTCCGCATTCATTTCTTATAAATTATTGAGTAATCTTTTTCAAAATATCGTAGCTACTGGTAAGTGACATTTAAACTGTATATTAGGTATGTAATTTATGATGTATTTTACAACAAAACATAACCTTAAGGTTAACCTAAAATTTTTGATTATTCTTGTTTTCATGAAATCGGGCGTGGGGCACGGTGGAAGATGTTCCACTGTGCCTCTCGGTGTTCCAGTGTGCCCCTAACCTTATTTGCTTTTTCAGAAAACGCTTCAAAATGGTTAGAAACCGCATAAGGAAAACTGAAATAGGTCTACACGACGAAAAAGCCATGAGAGAGGCTATTGAGCTGGTTGAAAAAGGAATGAGCTTCAGAAAAGCAGCTCAAATGAATAATGTGAAACTTGCAAATCTCCATAGATACGTAAAGAAGAAAACAGAGTTTGGAGTTGAAAACATGGAAGATATGCGTTTTACTCCGAAATACGCTTCGCGCGTAGTGTTTTCAACGGAATGGAGAAGGTGCTCTTAAAATATATTTGATCACTTGTTCGAAAATGTGCTATGGACAAGACACTCTGGAAACAAGAAAACTCGCATACGAGCTAGCCAAGCATCACATACTGACTATGCCTCAAAGCTGGATACATCACAAAATGGCTGGCATTGATTGGCTCTACGGATACCGTAAAAGACATCCCGAATTGACATTGAGAAAACCGGAGCCTTTCCAGGGCGACATCATTTAATAAACACAATGTAAAAACATTCTTCGATAATCTAGAAGAAGTCATGAAGCGACACCCGGGATTTGCTGACGGCACAAGGGTCTACAACTTAGACGAAACTGGCACTACTACTGTGGAGAAGCCAAAGAAAGTCATAGCAGCTAAAGGCTCAAAGCAACTAAATAGAGTCACGAGTGGTGAGCGAGGGACCCTTGTAACGACTTGTTGTATAGTATCAGCTACGGGAGCAGCATTGCCACCAGCAATGGTATTTCGTCGAAAGAAATTTCAGCCACACATGCTTAACAAAGTTCCAGCAGGTACATTGGGCCTCGCCCAGCCCACGGGCTGGATGAATACCGAATTGTTCCCACATGTTGAAACACACTTTGTAAAAGTCACTGGATCATCAAAGGAAAATCCTTGTTTATTGATTTTGGATAATCATGAGAGTCATTTAGCTCCACAAGCATTGAACATTGCCAAGGATAATGGTGTCACTATTTTTACGATCCCACCGCATACACGCTCAAAACTACGACCGCTGGATGTTTCCGTCTATGGACCCCTAATGACATTTTACAATGGAGCAGCAGATTCATGGATGTTAAGAAACTACGGAGTTCCACTGACTATTTACAACATATCGGAAATACTGGGAGTGGCATTTGAGAAAGCAATGACGCCAGCAAACATAAAATCGGGGTTCCGAAATACTGGGATATTCCCTTTTGACCGAAATATCTTCACCGAAGACGATTTTATGCCATGCGAAGTCACAAACCGGCCTATGCCTGAACCAACTGTAGGAAAGCAACAAAATATAGTAGAAGACGATGATGAAGCATATGTTGACCGGACATCACAACCTTCAACAAGCTCAGCAGCCCAGATACAAACACAGGATCACACGGTTCAAGAACCATCGATCGACCTGACTCATAAACAACCATCCACAAAGGCACCAACTCAGATGCAACATGTCGAGGAGGGAAATTTGACAAGTCTCATAGCATGTAGAGGATACCCAAAGGCTAAAGAAAGAAAAAACACTAGGAAAGGTAGAAAACGAGGAAATTCTTGCATCACCACTGATACACCTGTTAAAGAAGAATTTGAAAGAAATGTTGAAACTAAGAGTAAACGTAAAATAGCAAAAATATCTAAGGAAAGAAAATACCTTGACAAAGTGCAACAAATCACAAAGAATATTTTTGATGACTCTGAAGAAAATATGAGCTCTTCTGAATCAAATGATTCAACAGACACAGACCAGGACATCCACTATCCTGTTACGAGGCACCGAAAAAATATGATTTTGTGGTGGTCCAATTTCGAGGGAAACATATCAAATATTTTATTGGACAACTGCTAACTGACTGTGACAAAGAAAATGATGAATATGATATCAGCTACCTCAAGAAAAGTGGCAAGTTTGACGGATTTTACTTTCCTCTTGAACCTGACATGGCAGGTGTGTCCAAAAATGACATAGTTCTCAAATTATTGCCACGGATAAGACAAACCTCAACAAAACGAAAGGCCAACATTTTGTACTTTCCACAACGCATTTTAAGAATGTATAATATCCTGGATAATTCCTGAGTTTCTGAATAATTATGTAGGTATGTTCCACTGTGCCCCAGACCTGGGGCACAGTGGAACAAAATTCTGATAGCGGAAAAATGCCTGTAATTATTTTACTATGAACATTTTTTCATATTTTTTGTTTTGAAATGATAAATCAAAGACTACTGAAGATTTTATAAAAGATTTTAAACTAATTGAATAAAGGTTTATTTTTCTAAAAATCGAAATACGTTTTTCGTTCCACTGTGCCCCCTCCTACCCTACACTACGGAGTTGTGAATTCATACATCTCAGTAAAATGATTTCGTTTTATAACTAATACGGAATCTTTAGGCATGTCTACAATATTCCCAAATTTATTGCCAAAATGAAGTAGTCTATTTATGGGTGTATGAGCTTCATAGTTGGTTTTAAAATTGTCACAGAAAAATGTAGCACTTTGCCTCGTATTTATAGTCGGTACGTAAAATTTTATTTTGGCGAGAATTTCAGGGTTGTATTGCCAATAAACATACCAAAATCAAAATACTCCTCGGCCACATTTTGTCAAAGTTTACCAATTTTAAATTTAATTTCTTTTTTTAATTAATGAATGGATAAATTTCAAAAGTCAGTACAAGTTTCTGATTTTTTCTATTAATAACCGATTTTCTTTTTTCATTTAAAGTTTTTGCTAAAATCACTTGTAATTTTAATATTTTTAGTTTAATTTTGTATTTATCTTTTTCTTTGAATTATTAGATATGATATTCTTTGATCTCACAACAAAATATTATACTTAGTTAATATTGCGATTTAAATAAAAACGATCCTGTACAACTGTCAATTTTACAAAAATTATTGGACTTTAAAAACACAAGCGTCGTCGCTTATTTAATTTTGAATAAGGAAAACCATAATTTACTAAAAATAATACGTTTTTACTTTATGGCTACTAGCAGGCTTTACCTAACTTTGGAAACATTTAGAAAATAACGTTTTCTCATTCATTGGTTCCACCTACACGATCATATTGAGATATCAGATCAGGCAAAGGGAGATTTCATTACTAATCGTTAGAGACCGGATTATATTATGCATTTGCATATTTGCATATCGGCCCCTTAGGGTCAAAAAAACGTATCTCATTTTTCTCTACTTTACAGGAGAGCAAGAAAACATAGTTCTCAATTAATCTATGTTGTATACTTTTAAACAAACGAAACATATTAATAATTTCTTCTCATTTAGTTAAAGGATGGTATTTTGTGCTTCTGAACCATCTTTTAAATATAAAATAGTAATTCATTTTCATGTGTTTTTTTTTAATTTTAGTTCAGCTGAGATCAGTTACGTTTCTTTGATCCTAACCAAAGTCAAAATTGCAAACATTGAACTCAAGTTACGAAAAACGTGCATCGGTATTTGACTTTTTTTTACATCCGAACGTTAGTATAGATGATGAATAGGAATTATGATAGTGGTGGAACAGTAATAAAAATAATTCATGTCTAGAAATATTTATTGAAAAACTTATTTAAAACAGAAAAATATAGAAAATATTTAGGTAACTATTTACCAACTGATACTATCGTCAAAAGAAAACTTAATATGCTAAATAATATTGTTACTTGCTTAAAAAGTGGAATGTTGTACCTAAATTATGAATATCGAATACCTGACTTCGCATAAATACTTAACTCGTACCAAAACACTTAGCTTATTTAGGCAAATCTTATCAATTAATCATATTATATAATAATCATGTTTTTTTCAGTTTCAGTTTCAGTGCCGGCAACCCGGGCGTTTATTTAATTTCATGGTTGTTTACATTGTTTTCTTTTCTTTTACCCGCCTCACTAGATAAATGTTTGGAAAACATTTGAAAGTGACTTTTTATACAAAATGAATATAAAAGGATTATGTACCTTTTTAAAAATCATTGGAGATTACAATGATAATATTATTATTTAAAAACAGATGAGGCAAAAAATTACAACATTATGTGAGCCTCGATAATATACATGATATTAAATCATATATTCATTTTATAATCATTCATCAACAAACTGTTCAATGATGTCTTCCTCAACTCGATTATCAGTCATGATAATTCCTTCTTTTAAAGAGTTGTAAAATGTGTGATATTGAGAGGGTATAATACAAAGATATTAGAAGAACGAGATATGCTATGTTGGCCGCCGGACCGTAGCCGGAGTACTACCTAATTAGGGTACTTTGAACGGTATCGGGACGTGTACGCACAGAAATCTGTTCTATGTATTAGTGCGGATACCTTAGCGATGCCTTAGCGTAAGCGAAGTTGTGCAGTAGTATTGGTGAACAAAACCGGCGACACTCGGCAAAACAATTCCACTCAGTACGAACTGCGCATAGCACATCTCGTTCTTCTAATATCTTTGGTTTAATACCTTTATCACACAAATCTTGTAAGTCTTGCAACTTTTCAGTAGCAATTTTCATTGGGGCGTTGTAAGCTCTTTGTAATTCTGGAAGTCCAGCTGATAGCCTTGTTTTAGGAACTTGTCGAATTACTTTGAGTTTGCGATATTCTTGTTCATCTTTGTTATATTTGAAATAAATATGGTCAGGATCTTCTTTTTGATATTGCATCAATGTGATGTTTAACCAGTTTACATCCACGCCATTTGTATCTGTCTTTTTGTTTTTAATTAATTGTTTCCTCAAGTTGATGAAACTGAAAAAACACTCTTGTCCCATCTCAATGACATCATATTTGGATTTTCTGGAAGCTAATCTAACTGCCGTGTACCACGATGAAGGGTCAAATACATTTATTTTCTTCGTAGACGTTTCAATATGGGCGTGAAACGAGTCGCATTCCATCATAGAATGCCCAGGTTCAAAAAAAGCATGCTCTATGTACGGAATATCCAAAAACTGAACGGCATACAGAAACATGGCAGAGAAATTTACATTTCTATTTTGACCACCACAAGTATCACTCATCAAAATGAACTTCTTTCCGTTAGCATTAGCTGCCAAATACTTGTACATACATGAAGCGATTTCGTCTGAACCACGACCAGCTACTCCTTCATGCCACATGTAATTTCCTGCTTCATTGTTTCGAACATTAAAAATAGTTAAATTGTAAACTGCCAGGCGTCGTTTATAAAAAATTACTTTCGAGTAGACTTTTGGACAATATCGAACGGCTTCTAAATCAAACTCGATGAAGTTTACAGTGGATTCTGAAGCAAGGGTTTTCGATTGGATTTTATAATTCTGTGCAGCAATTTTGCGTTTTATATGGAGATCATACTGTTCCGAAAGAGATATTTTTCTTGCGTATTAGCATTATCGTATTTAACACACGAGTCGCACATATCTTTGCGTGGTTGATGGAACTTAAGGTTACATGTGTTAAATATGTTTCGATACAACCACATTTTTTCAGGTGCATATTTTTTTTCCTTACACAAGTCAACATACAAAGTGTACATTAGGTGTAATGTTAAATCGGCTGCTAAATATTTAAATGAAGTCTTCGCCCTACAGTAGTGTGACGGTACTGTGGGAAAAGACATAATATGATCCCTGATGATTTTTTTGGACTCTTCTGGTCTTTTGACTCCAGGTGGGTGTTTTCCCCTTTTGCTTTGGAGAACGATTCGATTTTCCAATCTATTATTAATTATATTTCTAACAAAGGTTTCAGTAACATCCAATGTAGCCAAGAAAAATCCTTGGCATACTTGGATTCTCAAATCGCCCTTGTAGAAGAAGAACTGTCTTGATTTTTGGCGTCGTGACTCTTGATTTTCTGCTATTTTTGTTTTCGTAGCAGTCGCGGTAACATCAATTAATGCCGAAATGAATTGTCGCTGCTTTTGCGTATCAGCTGAGCTCCAGAAACCTTGATGGATAGTTACTCTGGTATCTTTATCAAAATGTACATTGCATTTTCTATTGCATTTGCTGCAATCTTTTGGCCTTAGACGCCTAGGAACCACCACTTGCTGTCCAACAGAGTTAACATATTGTTTTCCAGACTGCCTTGATCTTTTTAAAACATTTTTCTTCCATTCACCTGGATTGGCAACCTTTTGACGTTTCTTAACTGCCCTCGGAAGAATATTGCCAGACGCACTAACATTTTCAAAATCAGCATTTTGTTCAATGGTGTTATTTATGTCGACATTGTTCTGTTGTTCAATAGGATTGGATTCTCCTATATTGTCATTTTTTAAAGTATTGAGGCACCTAGGGACTTTTTGGGAGGTGGAGAATTTGAAGAATATTCTTTAGAATCGCTAGATTCACTGATGTATTTAAATGAACTTAAATACGGCTCACTACTTAAATGCGATTCTTCATCTTCATTATGAGATGTCGAAGGGTAATCTATAAACAATAAATTAAAATATATAAATATATTGGTAGGTAGGTACTGAGCGCTTAGATAGCAAACTATAATTTTCCTAAAAAACAATCATTGATTATATTCTGTAGATACATAGTTCTCCTTATATTCTTCTTAACTATGGAAAAAACGTTAAATCATATCTTCATCAAGTTTAAAATGGAATTTAGAAAAGTCAACTGCTAATCTAAACCTAATTTTTATCAAACATGGTAATAATCAGTAATAATAGCCTGTTTATAATTACATCAGGTTGTGTGTTTTGTTTGTTTTATCACTCCAAAGTAATTAGAAATATAAAATGATTTGTGTGTATTAAAAACATAATTTTTATGATTATCATGTTACAGAATCGATGTAAATGCTCCCAGGGCATAAATAAACAAATAAAACATTTTTTACCACGCCATTTGCTTATCTTTATGGATATTAGTAAAGTAATTATTAATGTCTAAAAAATAAACCAAAATTAACCTTACTTTTTTCGATATTTGTGACAATTGAAGAATCTTTCTTATTATTCAACATTGCCGCTTCCATTATTCGTTGAATCCGTGTTTTGTGTGTTTTCCTTTCCATGTTTGATTTGTATTAAGTCAAAACACAGGTAAAATAACAAAGTTAATATTCAAACCACTCGTTTAATAAAAAACTGCCGCGAACTCATCTGCCAAATCATGAATGAATGACGCGTAAGTGACATGTCGATAAAACAGTTCGCATAATGTGTGCGGGTGAATCGAACGTAACTAAAGATGCGTTTCTTTGACTCGCAAGCAAATATCTTTTTATTCAAGTATAAAAAACGCAAGTAAAGATACATCCTACTGATATTAACAACAAATGATTTTCTGCAGATACGTATCGATGTATATTTTTATCCGTTGAACCTATTGATTCGTGTCTTTGTCACTTAACGTAATGTGTTATTTTGTGACTAGTACCATCCATAACTCAAAATCGATAAAAATTGAGTTACGTTTTTTTGACTCTAAGGGGCCGATATGCAAATGCATATTTAGACCCTTTTCATCGGTAGTTGCATATTTTAGCAAATAATTTGAGATCTTGCATATTTACGCTTGATATCGTTCAGATGCCTCACATAGCGACACTATAGACGTCAGATAGCAAGGCGCGCGGCCAGCGAAGCTGAGCTAAGAACTGATAACTGATCTTACTGATCGCTACGGCCGGCGGCCGGAGCGGGGGGAACCTCTTTCATCTTCGCCTGCGCTCGCGCCTACTCGGCTTAATTCGGCTAATTGCCGAAAAGAATTAATTCATTCGTATGAGGGGTGATTTGGTATATTTTTATGGTAATTCAGTGAATTGCGAATTTTGTTTTTGACTGGTCGCACGCGCTGTTCTTTAGAGTTTCGTCTAGTGTTTTGTTTGTTTGCACGAAGTTATACATTGTGAAATTGAACCATGCCCCCTGATAAAAAAGTGCCCATACGTGGATAGCTGAATATTCTGGAATATTTACGTACGACGGAAAAGTTTTATACTGCCGAGTTTGCGAGAAAAACATTTCTAGCACAAAAAAGTTCCAAATAGACCAGCATGTCAAAACCAGTGTTCATATCGAAGGAGTGCAGAAGAAGGGCCCACGACAACAAGTTTTTACAGTGACAAGTAGCAGTAACAGTGAAGTAACCTCCAAAGGTAAACAACAAAATCACTTTAGCATGGATCTATGTGAAGCATTTCTTGCAAGCAATATCCCTCTATACAAACTGACAAATCCTGCCTTGAAGGATTTTCTCAGAAAATATTGCATAAATCAAAATATACCGGATGAATCTACTTTACGTAAAAATTACATACCATCAATTTATCTACATGTGCTGGAAGAAATACGCAATGAACTCAAGGATAACATCATATGGATTTCAGCTGACGAAACCACCGACACTTGCGGCCGTTACATTGCAAATTTGATTGTTGGTGCATTAAAACTTGAACCTTCACCTTCCTATTTGGTGGCCTGCAGAGAACTTGAAAAGGCAAATCATTCTACGATCGCCAGATTTGTGAATGAGTGTATAAAAAAAATATTTCCTGAATCTTCTGCGGATGAAAATGTGTATGTGTTGCTCTCAGATGCTGCCCCCTATATGATCACAGCAGGCAGAGCCCTCCAGTATTTTATCCCAATTTGATTCATGTGACGTGTTTTGCTCACGGAATTCACAGACTCGCCGAAGAAGTGAGATCCACGTTTGCTAATGTAAATAACCTGATTTTATCAGCAAAAAAAGTGTGTCTTAAGGCGCCTGCTCGTATAAAGGCCTACAAAGAAAAACTGCCAAATATCCCTTTACCTCCTGAGCCAGTAATAACACGTTGGGGTACATGGATCGAAGCTGCGATGTTTTACCATGAACATTTTGAAGCCATCAAGGGTGTTATCAATGAATTCGATAGTGCAGAGGCTTTGGCAGTTTTCCAGTGCAAAGAATCGTTTGACGACGCCAGTATTAAAAAAAAACCTAGCTATGATTACCACTCATTTCGCCTACATACCTGCAAGTATAAAAACGCTTGATACTCATGGATTGGCGTTGCATCTATTCAGGTTATGAAGGAAATTCCCCTTATGAATTCCTCATTGCCAAAGCTATTCCCGAGTAAACTCAAAGAAAAATTTGAAAACATACTGAATAATAACCCAGGGTTTGAACCTTTGTGCCAAATTGATAAATTCATCAACGGGGCAGGTGAAATATTGCCCGGAATAATAAGTTCAAAAATCGCACCCAAATTTAAATTCTGTCCAGCCACATCAGTAGACGTAAAACGTTCCTTTTCCGCTTACAAAAATATATTAAGCGATCGTAGACACAATTTGTCTACAGAACATTTAGAACAGTACTTAGTCATATACGTTTTTAAAGGTAACTTCTAAATTTTATTGTTAAATACATTTTATAATTGATATTTTCGAAAATATAATTGTTATCCTTGAGAACTAATAGCTTACTAAAATAAAATAAAAATATGTAAAAATACCACTTCCTGTATTATTTCATGTTGCATATTTTGACCCTTTTTATGGATTTTCGTGCATATTTTAGCTCTTTTTTTTGCATATTTGCATGAATATTTTGGACTATTTTTGTTGCATATAATACGGTCTCTACTAATCGTGATTCCTTCTTGTACATGGATCTGATTGTTTTTACTTAATTTTTACTATCTGACTTGTATCTGGCGCTCTGGGGGTTAACTTTTGGAGATAGACACATGCCATTACGGACTGTTAAGCAGATCTTTCTAAGATATACAATTCGGTAGTACATTATTTTGATGTATCTCATAAGGTTTAGCCAGAGTTAGTAATGTAGCGCCCGAATATATATATTTTTACTACTTGATTAAAAAACATTGAGTTTTCTCTACTTTCTAGAAATATAATATGCATGTTTTATGTAAATACATTTTCTGGAAGAAATTCTCTAAATGATAGTGAAAATGTCGCTCTATTTCGTTTTTATCCAACAGACCATTTTTGGCGAAATTAAGTTAAGTATGCAGTTGTACTCAGAAAGCATTTATTTATACGATAAAAGTGAAAAAAAATCAATATGTATTTTCGAAACGCAGTTTGTCTTAAGTCCACCAAAATTAAACAACATTTCGAGCGTGTTTGTCCAACATCCGCACGTTGGTCAAAATGACCCTCATTTTTAAACCGGCCGTTAAGTTACATTTCATATAAATGTATCCAACATCGAAGCCATATCTTAGCCTATGTGTGAAATGCTAACTCTCCGTTACGGGCGTATTACTCTAACAGACCAAACAGCCAATGGCAGCACAGCGGGATGATCACGTGATTGTCTCGAACGTGAACTCAGTCTTGGCACACATTCCTTGCGTCATTCATATTCATACATCGTCTCATACATACTCTTCTATAATTCTGACTCTTGACATGGCCCGACCCAATTATCTGATTCACTTGGTCGTGTCATGTCTTCCACGGGCGACCCCGACTTCTGCTACCATTCACATTTGCGTCTATTCACACTCCTTTCTTCGCTCATTCCCTCTACATGCCCAAACCATCTTAACGTCACTTTATTGATCTTACTCATTACACTTACATCAGCCTTGCACTCTTTGCGGATCTCCAAATTTCTAATACAATCATTCATGGTTTTAACATGCATGCGCCTCGAGAATATCAATTCTATAGCATTCAGTCTACACATCCCTTCCAAAAACATGAATTGTTGAACTCAGAAAATGAAAAAGGTTTTTTTCCACTGAGTCAGCATGTGACTCGTCAGACTGCCCTTCAGAGAAGAATAATAGTTGCTGTTGTTAGGTTGTTAAGAACATGAAAACGGTTTTTCTCCGATGTGAGTCATCACGTGTCTGGTCAGAGATCCCCATTGAGAACATTGATATATATTTATATATTTTTTTTATATTAACTCCACACAGGAGGCACTGAAGAAAATAATTTCCCTCAGGGCCTATGTCATCTTTGGGGATGCTGTGTGGAGGGTCTTTTTGTGGAGAGGAAGGAGTGAACATGGGTCTTGAAGGGTCCCATGTTGTAGGAGGGAGGAAACACAGAGGCCGGCAGTTCGTTCCGCAGCCGAGCTATTGAACTTAATAACGAATCGTAGAAGCGACCCGTTCTCATGTGACAAATGTCAACCGTGTACAAATGTTGGGCGCGCGTTTGCGTGTATCCCGACTACGCACCGGTGCCGAAGGGATCAATGACGCTAGTTCCTCAGAGCATCTTCCATTGTAATACCGATAGAACAAGGACAGCATACCTACCTGACGCCTGTGCTCTAAAGATTGCAGTCCGTTTGTTAAGATTGGGGAATCTATCAAACGGACCGCCCGTTTTTGCACAGAGTCAAGGGTTTTTATCAGGTATTTAGGAGCTCCGGACAAGAGATGGCTGCCAAATTCGACAGTAGGGCGCACTTGCGATTTGTACAGGGTCAGCAGTTGTGTACTATTAAAGTATCTGCGGGCCCTGTACAGTACGCCCAGCTTCTGAGAGGCCAGCTTTACTCTGGCTTCGATGGAGCCCCCATACCTGAGCTGGTCACTTATAGTTACACCAAGCATATCAATGGAAGGCCTGTTCGGAAGATTGCTTCCGTTGAAGGAGACTAGGTTATAATTTAGATCCCTTTTAGACGTAATCAGACAGGATTGGGTCTTTGAAACATTAAATTCGACGAGATTATTTTTACCCCAGGAGGAAATACTCTCGAGATAACCGTCCATTCTCTGCTTGAAAGCCCTCCGAGCCGTTGGAGTTTGTGTGCCTTTTGGGGGCTTGTCAAACAAAAAGCTATCATGAACTGTACTGTCATCCGCGTAAAAATGAATCGGTGCACATGTCAAAAGGTCATTGATGTGCAACAAAAATAAAGTCGGAGACAGAACCGATCCCTGTGGGACGCCAGCATTTATGGAGTGTAAGGAAGAGGTGAAACCGTCAGCAACCGCCTGAATCGACCAATCCCTTAAAAAGTCAGCAATCCACGTACACAGGGATGCGGGAAGTCCGTAAGAAGGCAATTTGTTGACAAGTCCTCGGTGCCAGACCCGGTCAAAGGCCTTGGATATGTCTAGTGCGACCGTTTGGGTCTCACCGTGACGTTCCAGGCACCGCCCCCAAACATGCGTCAAATACGCGAGAAGATCACCGCTCGAGCGGTTCCGCCGGAATCCGTATTGACGGTCGTTGATAATTTTGTTCTTCTCGAGGTATGTGAGCAGTTTGTCGTTGATCACACGTTCCATCACTTTGGACAGAATTGATGTGATCGCTATGGGGCGGTAGTTGGCCGGGTTGGAGCGGTCACCTTTCTTGGGAATAGGGTGAATGACCGCTTTTTTCCAACCAGAGGGCACAGTGCCACACTTCAGGGACATTTTGAAGAGCTTTGTCAAAACTGGAACTATTTCCGCAGCACACCTCTGCAATACCGGGGCAGGTATTCCATCAGGTCCACTAGCTTTGTTAACATCGAGCCCCCGTATAACGTGGAGTACATCCCGATGCCGGATCCTCAGCTTTTTTATATAGAAGCCGCAGTGAGGAACCGACGGCGGAACAGCACCTCCGTCACCGAGGGTCGAGTTTTCCGCAAACATTTTCCCTAATAAGTTAGCCTTTTCGGTGGCGGTGTTTGCTAGTGAGCCGTCAGGTCTGGTAAGAGGTGGCAAACTGGGTTTGCAAAAATTCCGACCTATTAAGCCCGCAAGGGACCAGAATGCTCTGCTGCCATGCGGGCAGGCAGCCAGCTTTTTGCTGATCTGCAGGTCGTGTTCGAATTTTGACCTATTAATGATTCTCTTGCATTCCTTTGCCGATTTGTTGATTGATAGTTGCACTCGGCAAAATATTGGAGCGAAAGTAACTAGAATGTTCGGGAACGTTCTTAGGTGCACATTGAATAGCATGGGAAAGTACTAGAGCTCACCGTAGGTACTGCCCATCTACCTACCCCTGGATGATTCTCGATGCATTCGCACCTGATATAACGCAGGCAGTCTACTACATACATATCTTTAACGAACTAATCAAAGTAAAAAGCAATCCTTGCTGTTACTTGTGTGATATACAAAATATTTTTCAAAATTTATTCACAACAGTTTTATCACGGCAACAGAATGAATCTATTACAAAATATTGCTTAGTTTAATTTCAACCCGTTAATTATTAGGAGACCAAATTTGGTCCAAAACATCTTTGAGTTTGGTTTCCTAATATTTAAAGGGTTAACACCGAACACATCTTTAACCTTCGCAACACATCTTTCGTACAATAATCTTTGTATATTTTATACTAAAGTTCTACGGAACATATTTTGATGAGCACTTTGGTCTTATGGACGAATTGAATAAAGATATTTTCGGATAACAACTAACGAGGACAGAGGATTAAAAACCAATACAAAATGAGAAGTTATTACAAATACGAGTAGAACTGCCAATAGACAGTACCTATTAAACTTGGCCTTAAAGCATAATCCATAACATTTATTTTGATGAATTAAAAATACGCTTTCATTTTTAAAGTGTCTTTGTTGGCAATTTAAAACTTTTTGGATTGTTATTAATTTCCATTGATGTTGATCTTTCGGGTGTAAATTTGGGTTAAATTGTGTTTTTTTTTTAAATATGATAAAAAAATTTGAATTTCGAAAATTATGTTGCTTTTTTGTATATAAAAAATTTAAAACCATTATTATTGATTAAAAAGTTTGATTAATACTGATGGATTCCCTATTATTTTCAAAATAAGTTGGGCATGAGGTTTTAAAATTGAATAGCCTTAAATGTGTACCCTTCACCCCCCTTTGCCCCTTGTCCCCTTTCCATGATCCGAGCCAAAGACAAGAAGCGTTGTTATTGGAGATCTAAATATAAATATTCTCGATAACGGTCACCCCCAAAAAAATGAATATCTGCAGACATTAGCCTCTCATGGTCTTAAAAGTCTTATAAATGAACCCACTCGAAAAGTTGAAAATTCCAAAACCTGCATTGACCATATTATAATGAGTAAAACTAAAAAACATACGCAATCTGTCATATACGAATCAACAATAACTGATCATTTTACAACAATCCTAGCAATAAACCAAAACAAAGCAAGGAAAATTCAAAATAGACCGTCGATAATTGAAAAAACAGAAACAAACTGGAATGCCGTTAAGCATAATTTGCAAAGTACTGAATGGGAAAAAATTCAAAATATTGACAACACAAATGATGCGTGGAATAGCTTCATTGATATAATAAAACTACGAAGAAAATTTCACACAAGAATATACACATAAAGCCTTGGATCTCACAGAATATTATAAACTGCATACGAAAAAGAGACGAATTACATAAAAAAACTTAAACAAAATCCTAATGATATACACAAGCTACGATACTATAAAAGATATAGAAACATCTGCAAAAACATCATAAACACCACAAAAGAGTCCTATTATAAAAATAAAATAGAAGCATGTAACGATAATCCCAGAAAAATGTGGCAAATCATAAATGAACTCACGAATTCTAAATCCACCAGTAATACATCAAAAATCGATGAACTGAACACAAACAAGGTTCCCACTCTATATGCCGAAAACCCTGACAAAATTCTTGTTCATGTTAATGATTTTTTTACAAATATTGGATCAAAATTAGCCAAACAAATTACATTACGTGTTAAAAATGATGCAGACAAACCAAATGAAGCTCGAAATCTGGAAAGAGAACTTAATTTCAAACAAATAACCGCTGACGAAATCAAAAACATAATTACTTCCCTAAAACCAAATGTGTCATCAGGGGATGATGTAATCTCAACCAATGCAATAAAACATCTCAGTGAAGAAATTACCTTCCCGCTGACACACCTTATCAATCTATCTATAGCTAAAAGCGTATTTCCCACATCCCTTAAAGAAGCTACTGTTATACCTATTTATAAACAAGGATGTAAAAATGATATCAATAACTATTGACCAATAAGCCTTCTCAGTACCTTTTCTAAAATATTGGAAAAAGTACTAAAAAAACAACTTATGATGTACCTAGAAAATAATAACCTAATATCGAAATCTCAGTACGGTTTTAGAAAAAACTTGAGTACTGCCGACGCCATAGACGATATCATAAATACGATCACGAAAAGCTTAGACCAGGGAAATAAATCTTTGGCAATTTTTATAGACCTGCAAAAGGCCTTTGACACGATAGACCATAAAATCCTTTTCAAGAAACTTAAAACAATTGGGATGTCAAACACAACTCTAAATCTACTGATAAGTTACATGTCAGAACGTTCACAGTGTGTTAAAATTGATAAGTGTAAAAGTAAACCTCTCCCAATCAATTACGGTATACCGCAAGGAAGTGTCCTAGGACCTTTATTATTTCTGATATATATAAATGATATCTGCAACTTACACACCAACGGAAAAATCATTAGTTTTGCCGACGACACTGTCATTTTATTTAATGAAAGTGATTGGATAACCACCTACAAAGAAGCTGAAAACGGGCTTATCCTTCTGCAAAAATGGCTTATGCAAAACTCACACACACTTAATGTTAACAAAACTAAATATTTAACGTGTGACGCTTAAGTGATTACTGATTTTTTTTTTTTTTTAATATTGAATACCTCACAAGAGTCCCAACTGCTCCCGTCTGGAGCCAGTGAGACTATGGCATCCCCAATTGGGGGATGTTGTGAGGTTGAAGGTAAGTGGGGAAGGGAAAGAGGAAGGTTGGGAAGTACCTGGCTATTCAGATCTAGTCATTAAACACGGCTAAAGCCATTTGGAGCAACGTTTCAATTCTGAATGGTGGTCTTACACCAGGGCGATACTGGTAGTATCTTCCACTCTGGAACGTGCCGCAAATATACTATACATTATTTTAATTAATTAACTGTGAAATAACACAAATTAATCAAATAAAATTTATTTGCGCACGCCGGGTTTGAACCCGCGACCTTCGGAATGGCAGTCCAATGCGTTACCACTGGACTATGCCGGCCGTCAACTGATTACCATCATATAAGAAAATTAACCATTAAAAAACACTTTTTTTCCATAAACTCGTGTAAAACATCATTATCATGAATAAACGTGCATCAAACATTGATACCCCATCAGACTTTATATGCTGTAGTGTTTGTGAAAAAAACTACCATCTTGGCTGTGCAGAAATTGTTGATACATCACGGCGTAGTGCAAGAAGTCTACAGTAGAAGTGTAAAAAATGCGTTAAAAATATCAAACCTAATAAACCAAAGCAACCTACAAACAACGTATTATTCGATGAACATGAACAGCCATCTTCTGTCAAACAAGCAAAACAGTCTACCCAACCGCTAAAACCTGTAAACACAAATCAATCAAATGACACAGAAAACTTATCAACCACAACCACAGATGGCGCAAATGATATTTTAACGTCACATCTATTTATAAAGGAACTATCAGACTTCAAAACATCCGTAATGAAATTCGTAGAACAAAAATTTGACTCCTATGTAAATAAATACGAAGCACTCATCTCACAAAATCAAGAAATCATAAAATCAATACAATTTATGTCAGATCAACAAGAAGATCTTAGTAAGCGCTTAAAGATTGTTGAACTTTCACATGAAAAAGTTAAGGATGATATAATTTTACTAAAAAATCAACACACTGTCCTACAAAATATTATTTCTAAACAGGATGAAAAAATTGACAGATTTGAGTTTTTAAGTCAAATTTGCAATATCGATATACGAGGTGTTCCGGAGTCAGACACTGAAAATAATGTAGAAGTTCTTAATAAAATCTCTAAAATTATTAATTACAATGATACCGACGCACCATTACAATCTGTTTTATCAACAATCTACAGATTGGGACCGAAAATTTCCGAGAAAAATCCAAAATCGATTATAGCGACGTCCAACAACATTAAATCACGTGACGACTTCCTTTCCAAAATCAAAAGTTACAAGAAATCTACCACAATTTCGACAAATAAATTAAATACAAGGGATCTGGGATTATCGCAAGACGCCAAACGCATCTATGTGTCCGAACACTTAACTCAAAAAGGAAAATTTCTGTTATCTCAAACCAAAAAATTTGCCAGAGAGAATAACTACAAACACTCATGGAATTCTGGATGGCGAATTCTTTTGAGACAAACTGACACATCCAAGATAATCATAATAAATAATGTCGCTGACCTTGAACGTGAAAAACGTCAATTACTGTGAATGATTATACAAGGTACAGTGCTGTTATGTTACTCTATTACATTGGATATTAATTATTGTTTTATAATATGCTATTATCAGTTATTCTATCTTTTTTCCACATTTGTAACCACACTTGTTAATAACATTCAAGTACTAACAGTGTCTACTACTCAACTGCAAACAATATATCGAAGCAATCTACACCTTATTCATTTTGTAAGTAATATTAACGGCATGAATAGTGCTCTACTAACTACAATCTCAAGCTTATACACAAATCCTACCCGTCTCATTACAAAGTCAAGTGTTTTAATATTTTTTATGAAAAAAAAAATTAGTCATTTAGCCAATAATATTTTCCTTGTAAGTTTTTATATGAATCATAGTAACAAAAGCAAAATATGTATAATTATGTATTTGTACATTTCAAAAATCATTATAACTGTTTTCTTTGTTTTAACGTATTTATTGCAATCATATACTTCACACATGTTCACTTACCCTGTTCGATCTATATACCACACTTACTTCTACTCTTTAGAAATGCCTGTAGTACCATTAGCTTGCACTTAATTATTCGTTTTTTTTTTGGAGTATTGGTTTCCAAAGATTGAACAAAAAAAAATATAAATTTCAGTCTAGAGAAATGATTGATATTAATCTACAAATAGAAAACCTTGGACACGTAATTATTCCTGAAACCAATGATCCCTCGAAATGTATAGACATTCTAAAACCCTATAAAAGATTAAAAATGTTTTCATCTAATATTCGTAGTATTGACAGGAACTATGATAATCTACTTGTAACACTTGCCGGTTTGAATAATATTTTTGACGTAATATTTTTAACTGAATGTTGGATTAAATCAAATTATACTCATAAAAACATTGCAGGATTTACGGTATTCAATACACAAAATAATAAGACACAGTCAGATGGAGTAATTGTCTATGTCAAATCCGAGCTGGACCCGACTATCTCTGAGTTATCCATTGAACATGCCAACTGCCTTCAAATAAAAATCAACCAAACCGCAATTCTGGCACTATATAGGTCACCTAAACACCAAAATATTTCATCCTTCCTTAAATCCTTAGACTTGGCCTTACTTAACTGTACATCAAATGAAGAGCTAATGGTAATTGGTGATATTAACATAGATTTACTTAAGCCTAAGGCAACGCAAACACTCGATTATAAAAATCTTATGACTCAACACGAGCTTCTTTCTTATATTAATGCTCCTACTAGAGAAACTGATACGACAAATTCAAGTATTGATCACATATTTTGAAGAACAAAAAAAATGCCCAGGGGATTGTGTATCAATCAACCATAACAGATCACTTCTCTGAAGCAATTGGCCTTATGCACAATAAACCCACTACCGGAACGTCACGTAATAATATAAAAATGAAAAAAGTAAATTTCGAGAAACTAACTTCTAAAATTAAATTAGAAAATTGGCACTCCACTCTAAATTCCAACGATGTATATGTTGCTTTTAATACATTTTCTTATATCGTCTTGCAACATATTGAGGATGTTACCGAAGAATCCCGTTTGAATAATTCTAAAAATAAAAAAACTGAAACCATGGATCACAGGTGGCCTAATTGTTTGTATTAAAAAACGGGACAAGCTCCACAAAAACCTACTCAATATTCCGGACACTCAAGCCAAAATATTTTATAAAAAATACAGAAATGTATGTAATAATCTCGTTAAAACCACAAAAGAAAACTACTACAAAGAAAAACTATACAGAGCCAGTAATAATAACAAAAAAATCTGGCATATTATCAAAGAAATATCTAATACCGATCACCCTGCACAACCACTCAATAAATTAAATATCAACGGCCAGGACATCTCTCTAAACGACCATCCAGACATTGTGACCATTCACATAAACGAATACTTTTGTAATATTGGCAAAAAACTGGCATCACAAATTTTAAATAAGGCATCAACCGATGAAAATGCTCTTGCTGACATAATCTATCAGTCTACCAGTGAAACAGATAATATTCTCACACTAAACCCAACGAACTGTGCAGAAATTTCACAAACTATCAAACAATTACAGCCCTCCCATTCATGCAATCATGACAAAACATCCTCAAATATACTAAAAACAGTTGAACCTTTTATAATCCGACCATTTGTACATATCATTAATCTCAGTCTTACTAAAGGCATATTCCCTAACAAACTCAAACTTGCCCTAGTTCAACCAATTTTTAAGACCGGAACCCCAACTGAAATAACAAACTACAGACCTATTTCTATATTGTCATCACTATCAAAAATTATTGAAAAAATAGTAAAAAAAAGACCTATAGACTATCTTACAAAATACAATATTCTCTCGTCAAACCAGTATGGCTTCAGAGAAGGGCTAAATACAGATTCAGCTATTCTAGAACTTACATCACATATAACAAAAGCACTTGACAATGGTGATAAATGTTTGGCAATATTTCTATATTTAGCTAAGGCATTTGACACAGTCTCTCATCAAATCCTTCTGGCTAAGCTCCATAAAATTGGAATAAAGAATACGGCATTTGATTGGTTCAAATCATACCTACTAGATAGAAAACAATGTGTTAAGTTACCATCACTTAAACCATCTCATCACATCAACATCAATTTTGGTGTACCACAGGGCAGTGTACTCGGTCCCACACTTTTCCTCATTTATATTAATGACTTATGTAGATTATCTATTGATGGCAACATAATCACTTTCGCCGATGATACAGCCCTAGTAATAAAAAGTAAAACATGGGAAGAAACATTTCATAGAGCCGATCTAACATTGCAAATTATCAAACAATGGTAAGATAATAATCTACTAACATTAAACATACCCAAAACGAAATATCTAACCTACAGTCTTAATATTCAAGGTCAACCTTCAACCAATCATATTCTAAAAATACACTCTTGTAGAGATATCTCTAGTTGTCAATGCAACCCACTGGAACGAGTAGATTCTATTAAATATTTGGGTGTAATAATTGACTATAAACTCCGGTGGGAAGATCACGTAATTAATGTTACAAGCCGTATACGGAAATTGGCGTATATCTTCAGATCATTACGAAATATTCTAAATAAAATCACACTAAAGACGGTATACTTTTCCTTAGGTCAATCAATTATATCTTACTGTATAGTAGTCTGGGGTGGATGCTCTAAAACTATATTAGATACATTAATTAAAGCTCAAAAATTGATTATGCGGACAATCTACAAAGTACACTACATTCACCCCACGAAGGACTTATTTAAGGACTTCAAAGTACTAAATATAAAATCCCTATACATCAAAAACTTATCCTCCTACTACAAATTCAAACATACGAAAAAAAACATTTTTGAATCAACCTATAACACAAGGAATTCCAACCAATCCAACCATACTATTCCAACAACAAGAACCTCAATGGCGCAGTCACAGTTTGATTTTCTTGCTCCTAAAATCTTCAACAATTTACCAATAGAAATTAAGTCAATTGCCAAATACGACAGTTTCAGGAAGGCGCTTGGGGATTTTTTGATGATTGAGTGGGATAGTGTCGGTAACCTGCTTCTCGTACTCAGATAGAGGTGTATATATTGTTTACATGTGTGAGGAATAAGATAAATGTATGTAAGTATATATGTGTATATGTATGTATATGCATATTGTGTACATGTATGTTGTGCATATGTATGTATATGTATATGCATATATACATGTTTGTATTTATATATACTTGCGTGTGCATGTGTATATATGTATGTACGTATGTGTACTACTATATATTATATTTGTGTATATTTTATAGAAAACTTTGTGAGTTATTGAAAACAATTTTTTACCAATTTTCAAAATATTATTTTTATTATTCTCTCAAAATATGTTAACACTGGACTTAAATTCTAACTAACCATTCCTCCATTGGGCACCATGAAACAGACAGCTGCCTAGTATGGTGTTCTAATGTATCTTCTCTAAATAAATTTATTAATCATGTAACATGTACTTATAAATAAATAAATATTTATTTATTTATTTATTAACGCTGATTGAAGAGGCTTTTACAGAAGAATAACAATTGTTTTACATATGAATACAGAATATGCAAAGATAAAAAAATATAAATACAAAATACCTAGAAGAGAAAAATAGAAATAGTAGTATCAACATAAAAAAGTACAATGAGTAGGTTATTAAAAATACAATACAACATATTATAAATCCGGATATTATGTAATGAGTGTTAAGAAATTAAAACTGTATTTGATTATAGTCAATCAGAGAAGCGCTGACAGACAGTTTTAATTAAGTAGTGTTTGTATGAGGTTAAATTTTATGTTTATAGGTTCATCCAAAACATATTTATTTCCAAGTACATGTCGGCGATTCATTATGGAATTGAGTTCAGCGTTAGATCCTGTATTGTTGCAATGATAGGGTAATTTGAAACGAACTGATCGACTAGGTACATGGAAACATATTAACGAAAGAAGTTCAGGAAGTTCATCACCTGATATAACTCAGGCAGTCTATTTCACACATATCTTAAACGAGCTAATCAAAACAACTTAATCCTTTTGCGCCGCGATTAATTAAGTAATCCTTGCTGTTACTTGTGTGATATACAAAATATTGTCAACATATATTCACAACAGTTTTATCACGGCGACAGAATGAATTTATTACAAAATATTACATAGTTTAATTTCAACTGGTTAATTATAAGAGAGACCAAAGTCCCAAACATCTTTGAATTTGGTTTCCTAATATTTAAAGGGTTAACACCGAACACATCTTTAACCTTCGTAACACATCTTTAGTACAATAATCTTTGTATATTTTATACCAAAGTTCTACGGAACATATTTTGATGAGCACTTTGGTCTTATGGACGAATGGAATAAAGATATTTTCGGATAACAACTAACGAGGACAGAGGATTAAAAACCAATACTAAACGAGAAGTTATAACAAATACGAGTAGAACTGCCAATAGACAGTCCCTATTAAACTTGGCCTTAAAGCATAATCCATAACATTTATTTTAATTAATTACAAATATGCTTTCATTTTAAAAGAGTCTTTGTTAGCAATTTAAAACTTTTTGGATTGTTATTCATTTCGTTTGATGTTGATCTTTCGGGTGCATATTTGGGCTAAATTGTGATTTTTTTTAAATCTGATATAAAAATTGAATTTTGCCTTTTTGTATATAAAAAAATATATATAACTATTATTATTGATTAAAAAGTTTGATTAATACTAACTTAAGATGAATATTTGTCTGAAACAATTTTTATTCTTAAATTAAATAATAAATCAATTTACAGAGTTTAATCATTTATGTTAACTAAAATAATTCCTCAACTTACTTTTCACCGCTTTTCATTTTTTTAAATGATTTTCTTCTAAAGAAGCAGGTGCTTGTGTTTAAAAGACTTGTGAGCATCAAGATGAAGAATATATATGTTTGTTATCAATAGTGATTTAAGGAAATATGATAATTACAAAAATACATGGAAATAAACAAATTAAAATTTATATTTATTAAGAAAAAGAGAATTAATAATGAAGTAAGTAAAATGACATGGTTCACAGTGCTAGAACTGGGCCACTCGGCCTACTTCTATTTTACAGTGTTAATTATAATGTTTATATAATCGAGTTGAAATATGTACACTTATAAGTTATTATATTAATTTATTATTTTTCGCTGGCTATCATAGTAGTAACAAATACATGAAGGTGGGTACGTGGAATAATGTTATTAATAATTGGATTTTTTGTATTATTTTGAAAACTGACAATAGGCCGGCATTATCGTTCTTCAACACATCCAAAAATTCGATCTCGTTGGCCGTATTTAATTTTTTCTTAAAAATTGAGAAACACGTTTAACGTTCTCAGATGTACGAGCTGTGTGAGTCGGAGCTGCTTCCAAAAAATATTAAATAAAATAAACCTTCTCAACCTTAGCTTTACGAACGATTGTAATTTTTTTTCGTGTGAACATATTACCTTGCATTTCATAGAGAAGTATGTGAATAGCAGTGTGGTTGAATATTTGATTTCAAAATGTTTTCCGTAAACTTTTAATTGTAAGTCAGCATGTGGCTCATAAGAAAAGATAATTATTATATTCACTGGAAACGAGACAAAGGTTTTCTTTAACTGTGGGTCAACATGTGTCTTGTCAGATAGCTCTTCCGAGAATATGAATATTTGCACTCAGAACATGAAAATGGTTTTTCTCCACTGTGAGTCAGCATGTGTTTCTTCAGCGTGCCCCTTTGAGAAAATGAATAATTGCACTAATAACATGAAAAAGGTTTTTCTCCACTGTGAGTCAGCATGTGGATCGTCAGAGAGCCCTTTTGAGAATATGAGTATATGCATTTGGAACATGAAAAATGTTTTTCTCCACTGTGAGTCAGCATGTGGCTCTTCAGATTCCACTTTAAAGAACATGAATAATTGCACTCAGAACATGAAAAAGGTTTTTCTCCACTGTGAGTCAGCATGTGGATTGTCAGAGAGCCCTTTCGAAAACATGAGTATTTGCATTTGGAACATGAAAAAGGTTTTTCTGCACTGTGAGTCAGCATGTGGCTCTTCAGCGTGCCCCTTTGAGAAAATGAATGGTTGCATTCAGAACATGAAAAAGATTTTTCTCTACTGTGAGTTAGCATGTGGCTTGTCAGAGCGTCCTTTCGAGAACATGAATAGTTGCACTTGGAACATGAAAAAGGTTTAACTCCACTGTGAGTTAGTATGTGTCTCGTCAGAAAGCCCTTTCGAGAACATGAATAGTTGCACTCGGCACATGAATAAAGCTTTTCACCACTGTGAGTCAGCATGTGTTTCATCAGCGTGCCTCTTTGAGAAAGTGAATAGTTGCATTCAGAACATGAAAAAGGTTTTTCTTCACTGTGTGTCAGCATGTGGCTCTTCAGCGTGCCCCTTTGAGAAAATGAATGGTTTCATTCAGAGCATGAAAAAGGTTTTTCTCCACTGTGAGTTAGCATGTGGCTTGTCAGAGCGACCTTTCGAGAACATGAATAGTTGCACTTGGAACATGAAAAAGGTTTAACTCCACTGTGAGTTAGTATGTGTCTCGTCAGAAAGCCCTTTCGAGAACATGAATAGTTGCACTCTGAACATGAATAAAGTTTTTCTCCACTGTGAGTCAGCATGTGGTTTGTCAGAGAGCCCTTTCGAGAACATGAGTATTTGCATTTGGAACATGAAAAAGGTTTTTCTGCACTGTGAGTCAGCATGTGGCTCTTCAGCGTGCCCCTTTGAGAAAATGAATGGTTGCATTCAGAACATGAAAAAGGTTTTTCTCCACTGTGAGTTAGCATGTGGCTTGTCAGAGCGTCCTTTCGAGAACATGAATAGTTGCACTTGGAACATGAAAAAGGTTTAACTCGACTGTGAGTTGGTATGTGTCTCGTCAGAAAGCCCTTTCGAGAACATGAATAGTTGCACTCGGAACATGAATAGAGTTTTTCACCACTGTGAGTCAGCATGTGTTTCATCAGCGTGCCCCTTTGAGAAAATGAATAGTTGCATTCAGGACATGAAAAAGGTTTTTCTCCACTGTGAGTCAGCATGTGGCTCTTCAGCGTGCCCCTTCGAGAAAATGAATGGTTGCATTCAGAACATGAAAAAGGTTTTTCTCCACTGTGAGTCAGCATGTGGATCGTCAGAGAGCCCCTTTGAGAACATGAGTATTTGCATTTGGAACATGAAAAAGGTTTTTCTACACTGTGAGTCAGCATGTGTTTCATCAGCGTGACTCTTTGAGAAAGTGAATAGTTGCATTCAGAACATGAAAAAGGTTTTTCTTCACTGTGTGTCAGCATGTGGCTCTTCAGCGTGCCCCTTTGAGAAAATGAATGGTTTCATTCAGAGCATGAAAAAGGTTTTTCTCCACTGTGAGTTAGCATGTGGCTTGTCAGAGCGTCCTTTCGAGAACATGAATAGTTGCACTTGGAACATGAAAAAGGTTTAACTCCACTGTGAGTTAGTATGTGTCTCGTCAGAAAGCCCTTTCGAGAACATGAATAGTTGCACTCTGAACATGAATAAAGTTTTTCTCCACTGTGAGTCAGCATGTGGATTGTCAGAGAGCCCTTTCGAGAACATGAGTATTTGCATTTGGAACATGAAAAAGGTTTTTCTGCACTGTGAGTCAGCATGTGGCTCTTCAGCGTGCCCCTTTGAGAAAATGAATGGTTGCATTCAGAACATGAAAAAGGTTTTTCTCCACTGTGAGTTAGCATGTGGCTTGTCAGAGCGTCCTTTCGAGAACATGAATAGTTGCACTTGGAACATGAAAAAGGTTTAACTCGACTGTGAGTTGGTATGTGTCTCGTCAGAAAGCCCTTTCGAGAACATGAATAGTTGCACTCGGAACATGAATAGAGTTTTTCACCACTGTGAGTCAGCATGTGTTTCATCAGCGTGCCCCTTTGAGAAAATGAATAGTTGCATTCAGGACATGAAAAAGCTTTTTCTCCACTGTGAGTCAGCATGTGGCTCTTCAGCGTGCCCCTTCGAGAAAATGAATGGTTGCATTCAGAACATGAAAAAGGTTTTTCTCCACTGTGAGTCAGCATGTGGATCGTCAGAGAGCCCCTTTGAGAACATGAGTATTTGCATTTGGAACATGAAAAAGGTTTTTCTACACTGTGAGTCAGCATGTGGCTCTTCAGCGTGCCCCTTTGAGAAAATGAATGGTTGCATTCAGAACATGAAAAAGGTTTTTCTCCACTGTGAGTCAGCATGTGGCTTGTCAGAGCGTCCTTTCGAGAACATGAATAGTTGCACTTGGAACATGAAAAAGGTTTAACTCCACTGTGAGTTAGTATGTGTCTCGTCAGAAAGCCTTTTCGAGAACATGAATAGTTGCACTCGGAACATGAATAAAGTTTTTCTCCACTGTGAGTCAGCATGTGGATTGTCAGAGAGCCCTTTCGAGAACATGAGTATTTGCATTTGGAACATGAAAAAGGTTTTTCTGCACTGTGAGTCAGCATGTGGCTCTTCAGCGTGCCCCTTTGAGAAAATGAATGGTTGCATTCAGAACATGAAAAAGGTTTTTCTCCACTGTGAGTCAGCATGTGGATCGTCAGAGAGCCCCTTTGAGAACATGAGTATTTGCATTTGGAACATGAAAAAGGTTTTTCTCCACTGTGTGTCAGCATGTGGCTCTTCAGCGTGCCCCTTTGAGAAAATGAATGGTTGCATTCAGAACATGAAAAAAGTTTTTCTCCACTGTGAGTTAGCATGTGGCTTGTCAGAGCGTCCTTTCGAGAACATGAATAGTTGCACTTGGAACATGAAAAAGGTTTAACTCCACTGTGAGTTAGTATGTGTCTCGTCAGAAAGCCTTTTCGAGAACATGAATAGTTGCACTCGGAACATGAATAAAGTTTTTCTCCACTGTGAGTCAGCATGTGGCTCTTCAGATTGCCCTTAAGAGAAAATGAATAGTTGCACTCATAACATGAAAAAAGTTTTTCTCCACTGTGAGTCAGCATGTGGCTCTTCAGATTGCCCTTTAGAGAAAATGAATAGTTGCACTCGGAACATGAAAAAGGTTTAACTCCACTGTGAGTGAGTATGTGTCTCGTCAGATAGCCCTTTCGAGAACATGAATAGTTGCACTCGGAACATGAATAAAGTTTTTCGCCGCTGTGAGTCAGGATGTGCCTCTTTAGATAGACCTTTCGAAAAAATGAATAGTTGCACTCCAAACATGAAAAATGTTTTTTTCCTGTAGGGTTGCGTAGGTTGTAATGTTTTCATGGTTCAACATTAATTTTTATTTTTATATGTTTATAACAATATAAAATTTTCTTCTTTCTTGGCTATGATCGATACTTCTTTTTTTTTTCTAAGGCTTTGCATATGTGTTCGCAGGGATGGAAAATTCCTCCCCTACAACACATAAGCCTCCATGAAAATTGGACCCTTTTCTTTGATATCTACAGAAAGCTACTTAAAGCTCTCTTGTACTATATATCTTTATAGACATATGTACTTAACTAATTAATACGTTATTTACGATCTTGAACGCAAATATACCCGTATTTATATTGTAATTAAATTCCATCAAACGTTGTGTAATTTTTTTGATTTATGATATAGGATTTTAATTACTTTCATTTTGTGGTAACCCTCTCGGTTCTGATCGAGGTGTTGAGTTTTACAATTTTAATTGGTCTTTCCATTGCAAACCTAGACTTAAATGAATTCTCTGGATGAGCTAACTTTCCTATTGTAACTATTCTGATTCCCTGCACCCTAACAAAGTTGTAGTTAAACGCTGATAAAAGATATTATACATGTTTATTTGGACAGGTAATTAAATATAACTCAAATGGTTAATTGTTAGTAAATTTGGCAATGATTAATTATTGTGTCTGGTTGGCGCCACTCCTTCTTGATTCTGCTGCTATAAGGTACATGTAAAATTGATTTAGTAGGTTAATGTTATTAGTTAATTGTATATTTGACGAACTCAGAATAACCCTTTGCTAGCAAAAATTTGGCTCCAAATCCTCCTGCAAGTAAACGAGATGATCGTGAGTCAACAAGAAATTTGCACAATCCTTTGACACGGTCCTTTGATTGATACCTAAGTTATCGCGTCCCAAAGAACCTTCCACGTCATCATGTACTGCCTTCAAGTTTCCCCTCGGGTCCCGATACCTCCAAATTCCATCTCCTCCAAGGTCTACTATTTACTTAGGGCGAACCGGTTTCGTCCTATATACAATCATATACTCACGGTTGGTGTGGACTTACGGGTCGTGAATCCTCATTCCACGTTTAAAAGAGAATGCGAGAGTGGTCTACCGACCTAAATGCAAGCTGTATGCAGGTCCGCATTCTCCAGTAAACAGTACATACGAATAAATATATGTATACATACAGTTTGGGAAAGGTTTATAACTCGCAATACGAGGCTATCTACCTCGCATTCCGAGCTCGGATCTCGCACGAAGAGTTCTGCGAAACTCTAGGATTGGTAACCGAATATATACGTAAGAATAAGGTTATACTAATAAATACTAGTAGAATAAGAAATTATTTGATAGTTTGTTTTGGAGAGCTATCGAACTCCAGGCTTTTTGTTTGGTTTTGACGTTTTTATTTAAGAGAATCGTCATCTCTATTTGGTTTGGTCAATGGTCTTGTTGTAGGAGCGACCACTGCCTCCTGTTTGATGAACTGTATTTGTTTTAAATTTTACCTCCAGGGTTCAACATTAATTTTTGTTCATCCTATCCCGTGATTTCTCAATTGTTTCAAGTAATTGATTGCCACATAAGAGGGTACACGACTCTCAACTGTCTCTGGCAACTGATGGGATCTATGCGAACACTCCATCAATAATGTTCAAATGTTTCGTATAATATTTCTATATAAATCTTACTAACCCGTGATTTTTCAATTGTAGATTGTGAATGGTAGGTAATTGTAAGCACGCAGCTTCTAGCTGTTTCAGGTAACTAATAAAATCTATGCGACCATCTAATCAATGGTATTCAAATGTTTCATGTAATATTCGATATAAATCTTGCTAACCCATGATTTTTCAATTGTAGATTGTGAATGATAGGTATTTGTAAATGACCCATATCGCTGCACATTGCACAATGACATCCTGATGGTTATCCTTATAACCCTGATAAATTATCTAGTTACGGCCAAGGTCGTTTTCAAACCATGCGGTTGACCCAGATCTTTGGTGTCTCTATTTGTAAACAAATCGAATAATATAAACACCTTCTTTGACACACTAACCTAGATGCGAGATTGTTTATTTAAGGAATATTTCTACCTCTCCCTATAATTCAGTTATGTTACCTTTTATTGTGCATAATTAATTAGAATATTTTTAATTCCTTTTGCAGTTAAACTATTTTTCATTTTCCGAATTTAGTAAATTTACTAGAAGTTAGGTGAAAATTAAATATAAATATATATATATATATATATATATATATATATAAGTACACATATCTCGATTGTCAAAATATGTTAAAAAAAGAGTACATATATTAATAAATAAATATAAAATATATGATTCTACATAGCCTGGAATATTAATAAATACATATTTTCTTTTTCAATAATATAGATATGTCCTCGGGTAGGTATTAAAAATCGCTACCATTTCGATGCTTCGATTAATAAGTAAAATACATATATATAAATACATTACTCATATATTTATTCTTTATATACAATGTATTACTTTATTTTATATAAATAAATACATAATATACATATATTCTTTTTCAATAATATAGATATGTCCTCGGGTAGGTATTAAAAATCGCTACCATTTCGATGCTTCGATTAATAAGTAAAATATATATATATAAATACATTACTCATATATTTATTCTTTATATACAATATATTACTTTATTTTATATAAATAAATACATAATATACATATATTAATGTGTAATGCTTTGTTTTGTTGTTTTTAATAATTTAATTGATATACCATAATCAGCTGTATCTCCTCACTCCTAGGTCCTGAAAATTATTTATAAAAAGAAAACTTACCCCCCGTCAAGGTATTTCCGGTCGGGTGTACACAACAACCTTGATGAAGAAATCCTACCTAATTAATTGTATTTTTCAACTAATTTCAAAATAAATCTTTTCGACTATTTATTCCTATTTAATATTTTATTCTCGCTTGAATCATATAAATTAGCTGATATTTAATTTTTCTTCCGAACGAAATCCTAATTCAGAAAACCCGTTGATTTAATAACACCTTTCTAGTTTAGGCTTTTGAATGATAGCTGTTTCAAATTCTTTTTCGAAATGATAGACTGATGATTAAAATTCCGGTTAAAACGACAAACACTTTTAACACTGTCGCTATACGCACGATGGATTTTAATTGAACAATTTATTAATTCTAAATTTCCTTTTATATAAATTGATAAGAAAATTTATTCCGAATTGTGCAAACTTTTAATTAAACTCGACTCTTAATAAATTAATTTTTTTTTCTAACTGTTAATTTTAGAACAAAGGTTTAAACGTTTATTATTATCGAATCCTTTTTTTTGTTTTTGTGTTTCTTTTAACCTAAGATGAAGTATTTACTATTAATAATTTTAAACAAAATTATAATCTATTTTTAAATATCAATTCACGAGCACATCCACTTTAATTTAACGATAACAAACTCTTAAATTTAATTCGAATGTTTTCACTTTGAATGAAATAATTATTTTTAAATTTTTAATAATTCACTTTTAATTCCGTAATCACTTTCTGCACTTCACTTAACACTTTTAAGCACTGAGTTTAAATTATATTTATTTTCACTGTTTAACCAAATTAAATTTCACTGACTCTAGCACTTGTATTTTCCACAAAATTTTCCTAAGTCCAGGGCTTATTTAAAATTTAACACTTAAAGATTTTTCACTGTTAATCCTACCAAAGACGTAGTACTGCCACGTAACAACTTTACGAATTCCCGGCGCGACTGCCTCCTGACTGATGTGTTCCATCTTTTATATCCCTCTCAGGTCCCAAAAGACGTATCTGAATTTCTCTTGATGCTTAATTCTATTTCCTATCAACTCGTAAATCCGAACACCCCTTCCCCTAATTTCGATCGTTCTTCCATAAGATGTTCTGCTTTCCGGCTCAAGGCGGTGGCCAGTTTCCATCTCACAAATCTAAATCGATAGGGTCCGAATCGGGTAAGTCTGTGTTAATTGCCCAAGCTTCCTTTGTTCTATGGTTCATACAAAATGTAGTTAAAATATCATGATTTTGCGTTCCCTTTTTTTCTCAATTCGCGATAGGTCCGTCCTCAGTAACATATATATAGATCTCAATTTTATGCATCTCGTGCGAAAATTGTTTAAATCCATGTCGAAATCTTTACTACGCATTTTTGAATTTCGATTTGTTTAAATTCTACTTAATTTTATTGTTACTTATATGAGCTTTTCCATTTCCACCCGTACTCTCTATCTCCCTGTCGCAGATTTGAGTTTTTCCTTTATCTTTGAATTTTATATTTATCCGCGACGTTTTCTTGCACAATTTCTTCTTGATTCTTATGTCATTTCTCATAACTCTTATAATTACTCATTTTCCAAGTCGTATTTATTAATTTCACGGATAAATTCGAATTGTATCGCTTTTCTCCACATGGATCATTTCCTATCTCCGTTCTTTACCCTTCCTTTTATCTTTTCTTCACTTTTCCCGATGTGTGTGGTCTCCAGGAAAATTTCATACTTCATTTATTATTAATTAATATATAGTTTTCCACACTTCTACGGGAGATATACCTAATTAGACTCTGGGATATCTGTCATTTTTATTGTTTTACCCAATCTCCGCCCATTCTCCATCCCTCACTTACAAGATTTCACATAAATTATACGTCTGGACATATGTTTACGTCTCAGATTTTATGTACTACGGCCGTAAATTTAGTTTAATTTTAGAGCCATTAGTTTTAATCTCTTTTCCTAATCTAAATACTTCATAAGCCCAACGTTAAAGTTAATCGCTTTTCTAATCATTTATTACCTTAACGTAAATAAAAACCATGTTCGGATTTCGATTGTTTACCCTTCAAAATATACATGAGACCGCCAACCTTTTATCTTGTTTCGATCCCTCCGTAATATTGGGTAACTCCAATATATATCTAACCTAATAATTATGTAAAATGTCTACTTTTCCTGAATCTAATCTATCGCTATATGTTTTAGTTTTTCTGTCTTCTTCTGATACTCGATTTTCACGTCCCTAGGACCTTCGTAGCAGTCCAAAATCTCTATATTATCCTTCCATCCGGTCGCCGCACTTTTCTAAAATGTCTATTTTTTTTGCGAGATTTTCATTCAAGATTGATTTACCAATATGTCCGTTTCATCTTAAATTGATAACGATTAATTTCCATTGTTTCCAACACTCACTCCTCTCTTTAGTACGATTTTTATCGAACATGACACCCTCCTTCTATCATAAATAATTGCACTACAGTTGAAATTCCGCCAGTAACTTTCCTTTGCTTTTCCCGTCCTTTTTTTATACTATCACGTTTATAATTTTTTTCATTGCATTTTTGTGTGTGCGCTTTACAACCTGTAAAACTTCCAAGCACCCGATTTCAATGGTTCGATACCCCATAAATGTCTCAGTTATTGTAAACATTCCCAGGAGTTTGTCACCTTGAAAGTCGATGTTGACCCTAAAGTGCGTTCACCTCCAATTTCTGTGAGAATCGAAATGTCGTTAATTATCTTTTTTTATTGCCTGATCCACAGTTCATTCCTTTGTCTGCATTTGATGTACGCCTCTTCGTTCACTGATTGGTTACTCAAAATTTTATAGCTCTTTGTTCAGATCTATTGGTTGACAAAATTCAATGTTTATTTTGAAGCCTCAAAAGGGGGTTCCTAGTCGTTCCTAGACGATTTTAATGACCTCTGTGTTTATACTATAGAATCTCAACATAATTCCAACTATTACAGGGGCCTACTGAAAAACAAACTGAAACAATTTTAACCTCAACAGATGTCGCTAGAATGACGGTTTTCATTAATAATTTGTATATTTTTAGCAGCTATGGTTTATCTGTTTTTCACTGTGATTTAAGCCTTTCATCACAGTTCCCCCCTCTGAACTCAATTTGCTGTGGCTAACGTTGTATACTACTTTAGACATCGAAATTGTGTTCAAATGTAGTCTAGCTATCCTCCCCCCCCGTTCTGTTATTCCTTTTCCTACATCCCTTCCTGTTATTTCCTTTCTCCCCCCCCTCATTCTGTTATTCCCTTTCTCTCTCTTCATTCTGTTATTCCTTTTCCTACATCACTTCCTGTTATTTCCTTTCTCCCCCCCCTCATTTTGTTATTCCCTATCTCTTTCTCCATTTTGTTTGGATTGTTAACAACCTTGACTCTGAATCTCATTGTATTTTCTATTTTCTTTTCGCGTAGATTTTACTTTATGGAATTTCCTCTAATTTTGATAAACTCAAAATTATTCTCTTTTTTGCTAGAACACGCCCCTCGACTCGCGTGTTTAGGTGGCCCTCAACCTAGTTGGACTAAGACCTCCCTTACAATGATTCAGATAAAGATTGTTTGCAATCTCGCGGTCTATTGACCAACTGAAAAGTGGATGGTCTCTTGGTGTGCAAATAATTTTTCGTTTTGTTTTTGTTTTGTAAGTATGATAATTTTTGTGAAATATGTATCTTTGCACGACCTCACCCAATCCAAAAATCAGTGGTATACATGTTTCATTTAAACTTTTCCAGCATTTTTTTTTTCTTATTCGCAAATTTTTTTTTTTTTTTTGTGTAATTTCTAATTGTCTTTTCATAGATCATTCAAACAAGTTGTTCTAGCCTAGGTGTTACCCACCCTAATTTTTAAATTTCATAAATGTTCTTAACTAAACTCCAATTTTCTCATCGTTCCTGTTTCCTTTTAAATTTTTTTTTTTTTTGAAAATTTAACCTAACCATATCGTAATTCTAATGTTCCCTTTTTATCTTTACCTAATGTCTACTCTAAATCTATAGATAGCCTTATTTCAAGTTTTAAAAAAAAAAAAAAAAAAAAAAAAATCTAACTCTATGCATTGTCAATTTAAAATCTTGTTTTATAAAACGTACCCTATCCTATTTATAATATATGTATTTTTTTTTTGTTCCTTTTGTGGGTATATAACTCCCATACGCTTTCCTTCTGTGTTCTTACTTATCTAACAAAATTTTCCTACACACTAACACACAATTTTTTTTCTAAACTAGAAAATCAATATTATCGAAAAATTTTTCTCTTACTCTATTAGTAAATTAGAATATGATTGTCGCTTATTAAGAGATTTGTTCACTCAACCTTAAAGACTTAAGGACGACCCGCCCCTCGCAAACAAACTGATAGTCTAATATTTTAGTAATTTTCTTTCTCCTTAAATTATATCGTATCCTAACAGATTTTAAATTTTTCTCAATCGTTTATTTATTTAAGGTTTCAAATATTTGTAAATTTCGCATTTTATTCGTTGATTTCCACTATCTCTAAACTTGGTTTTTGTTCCTTATTACATGTATAATATTTCGCTAAATGAATTGCGCTATAATCTCCTTTTATTTCCCGAGTTACCGGATCAATTAGCGTATACGTGTTACTATAAACTTCTGACCCAATTACATAAGGTCCATCGTAAAGCAGATTGAATTTTTTTATTTCTTTTTTGAGTAGGTTTGATTGTGTAAATTTTTTCAACTTGACCAGGGTCCCAATCTCATAAGTTATTAATCTTTTGTTGAGATTATAGTATTTCTGTCGATTTGCAGCGCTTTTCTCTAAATTTTTCCGTGCTGCTAATCTTATTTCATCTATTGTTTTCGTAGATTTTCCGCAGCCTTGAGTATACCTGTCTAAACTATAAGTTGGTGATTTCCCAAAAGCTATTTCATTAGGTGAGAATCCTGTTGAACAGTGTATCGAATTATTGTAGGTTTGTTCTATTTCTTTAAGGAAAGCCGCCCACTTGGTATGTTTTTCGTGACAATAAATACGGAAAATTCTACCTAGTTCTTTATTCACGCGCTCTGTTATGTTCGGTCCGGGATTTCGTATTGAAGTATGTACGATTCGTATGCCCATCCTATTTAAGCTGCTTTCCCATTTCTTCGATGTAAATTGAGATCCGTTGTCCGTTAACAAAGCATCTATTTGTATTGTTTTATTAAAATCCTCTACACAATTTAACACGGTCTTAGTACTTGCTATCCTCAATTTATATAATTTTACAAATCTACTGAATGAATCTTGTATCACGAAAATGAATCTAACCCCTCCTATTCCTCTCGGTAAAGGTCCGTATAAATCTGCCATAGCTAATTGTCCTACTTCTTTGGTAATTATGGATTTACTCGGCCCTACAGTTGGTCGAATTTCGCGCTTCGCCAGCTGACAAAGGTGACACCCTCTCACTATGCGTTTTATCTCTCGGTGCATGCCTGGCCAATAATACCTATCTCCCAAAGCTGTCCCTGTTTTAAAAACTCCTCCGTGTCCGATTTCTAAATGTATCATTTTTATTAGTTCTTCAGTCAATTCTTGTGGTACTGCTAACACCGTTTTGTTTAGTCCTGTTGTGTAATATAAAGTCTTGCCTATTTTTTTGTAGTTTTTCAAATACCTATTAACATCTTTTGTCGGCGGCCCGAATTTTCCTTTGCGCAAATATCCGAAAATTTCTCCCAAAAATGTGTCTTGTTTTTGTAGTTCAGTTATATTTTCTAAGTGTTTTCGAATCTGTTGTCTACCTTTCACTGCAAAAGCTGCTATCTCTGGGCACGTGTTTTTCTCCTCCTGTACATTTTTTGCATCACAAGAATAACGAGATAAAATATCAGGCCCTATATTTTCCTTCCCTTTGACGTACTCTACAGTGAAGTTAAATTGATTTAAATATAAAATCCACCGTGTTAGTCGGCCACTGTACATCTTCCAGCTCTTTAAAAATGTCAATGCTTGATGATCCGTCCTAATTATTAAGTGTACTCCTCTTAAGTATGTCTCAAATTTGTGTAAAGCATATATTATCGCCCATAACTCTTGTTCTGACGTGGTCCATTTCAACTCCGGTCCTCTTAAAGCTTTGCTAATAAATCCAATAACGTGGTGATTTCCTTCCTCATCCAACTGATATAATTCTCCTCCTATGGCGAACCCCGAACTATCTGTCTGTAAATAATAAGTACTATTTGGGTCATGATGATGTAAAATAACTGTCTCTAAAAATAATGTTTTCACCCTCTCGAATGCGCGCTGTTCTGAGTCACCCCATCGCCAGGTTCTATTTTTCTGAAGTAAATCGCACAAAACCCGTGTTGTTTCCCCATATTTATTCGCGAATCTACGGTAATAATTACAAAGTCCTAGAAAAGCTCTAACTTGTTTTATTTTCTTGGGTACCGGAAAATTTTTAATAGCATCAATCTTTTCCGGATCCATTTGAACTCCCAAAGGCGTTATAATATGTCCTAACATACGTACTTCTGTGAATAAAAATTGACATTTTTCAAGTTTACAAGTCATGTTTGCTTCCTTTAACCTCTCAAGTACCGCGTTTACATGTTCAAAATGATCTTCTTGACTACCACACGTATATATTATTAAATCATCTAAGTAATTAGCGCAGAATTCCCTCACCCCTGGTCCTAGAATTTTGTCCATTCCTCTTGAAAAACTCCCTACTGATGTTTTTAACCCCTGCGGTAATACCTTGTATACGTAAGATTTTCCGTTGTATACAAACCCAGTATATTTGCGACTTTCCGGACTGATAGGTATTTGAAAGTAAGCTGAATTTAGATCTATTGTGGTTATGAATTTTACACCATGAAAACGCTGTATAATTTCTGAAGTTAATGGTGGTTTCTCTACTTCCGCCTGCATTCTGGTGTTTAAGAATCTAGCATCTAAGAGTATCCTAACCGTCCCATCTTTTTTCAAGGTAAATGTTAGAGGACTAGAAAACTGCGTGGCCTCTCTACTGATGATTCCTAATGACTCCAATTCTCTAATCTTTTCATCAATCTTATCCCTGTAAGCAAAAGGTACTGGGTAGGATCGCTTAACGAAAGGCGTCTCGTCCGTCATTCTTATTTCGTGAGTGTACAAAGTAGTTAGGCCCGGTTTGTCTATAAATACATTCTTATGTTTAATTAAAATCTTTTCTAACCCTTCTTTTCCTTTTGAATCTAAATTTAACTCGGACACAAAGGTCGTTATTCTACTCTCGAGGCACGCCGTATTATTTATTTCAGGGTTTACTTCAATATTAATTATTTTTCCACTTGTGCAATTTTGATTTCTAATCTCGTGTTTAGGTTTCCTATGAATTACGGTTGAATTTACTAACTCTATTTCCTTCTTCCCATTTCCTGTTTTTATTTTTAACTTTCTGTTTTCTCCACATTTAAATTCAGCTGTATATTCGTCTAACCAGTTGATACCCAATATAATTGGCCTAATTAACTTTGGTATTATTAAACACGGCGTATTTATTATAACATCTCCAAATCGCAATGGTACTAAAACCAACCTAGATATTCTCTGACTTTTATGTCCTATCGCTACTTTAATTTGTATAGTGGTTACAGGCATAATAGGATAAAGTGTTTGGTCATTTAAATAACTTTCATAAAATTCTTGAGAAACGCACGTGATTTGACTCCCGGTATCTATTAGACAATGAACTTCCGTGTTATCTATCTGTGCTTTGGCTTCCGGTAATAACGGTAAAGTGCTACCCTTTTCTACTTCCTCATAATCTCTGTCTTCGAAAATGTTGTTGAACCCACTAATTTCCCTTCTTGTTTTCTCTTCGTTCACTTTCAATTGATTCCATTCATCCGTTATTTGTTGTAAAGAATTGACACATACTTCCACATCTATTTCCGCTTCCGTTCTCGTTTCTTCCGCTCCATCCTTTCGTCTTCTCACATTCCTTTCTGCTTTTATTGGAACAGTCATCCCTTGTTCATTTCTTCCCAATCCTTTCATTGGATTCCACCCCCATTTCATCATAATCTTCAATGCAGTGTTGTGTTTTGGTGCCGGCGTCCCTCTCCCTGTGTGAGTCGTATTCATGAGGGCTAATGAATCAACCCTCGGCCGTTTCCCGAATTGTTTGCGATTACTAACTCCTTGCCGCTTGTAGTTTTTGTAGAACCTCCCTGTGAAGATGTCGTAGCTTCTGCACACTTACTGCAGCTAGCGCCTCCTTCCACACTCTCTATTGCGTGAATTCTCTTCTTTATAGCGTGATAACGGTCACGGTATTTGTCCTTCTTGTTGATCTCCTCCCCACTCCTTTTCTTTGTGTTCCGTTCTTCCGGTGTGCAAACCATTGTATCTAGTTTTCGAAGAAACTCAGCAGCGACAATCTCATCTCCTGACTGCCCTGAAAACCATAGCGATTGAACATCTTTAGGGTAATGTCTCATAATCTCGTCAACTACGCCCAACGGTGTCTCGGTAATTTTTAATGCTTTCGCTAAATCCCAATAATTTGCGAAATGAGTGAGCATGGATATATCTCTCTTGGAATCATATACCCCTTCCGCAAGACGACGGCGAACCTCATTCTTCTTTATATCTCCCCAATAGGTAGCTAAAAAATCTCTTTCGAAATCCAACATTGTTTCCCATCGCTTGTTGTATAACTTGGCCCACGTTTTTGCTTCTCCCTTCAAATTTTCCCGTACGACAATTAATGGATCTGTACGTTTAACTTTTCTAGTGTATTCTTTTAAATCTTCTAAGAAACTTATGGGGTTTTGGTTTCCACCGGAAAATGAAGGTCGTTCCTGCTGCGGTAGCATTTCCACTACTTGGAGAACGTTTTTCGGCGCACTATCCTCTCCTGTCACCGCCACTGTTGTTGGTCTTCCTAATTGTTTCTCAAGTTCCTGCATTTTATCAACAAGCGGTGCTAAAGCTGCTTGAATTATTGTAGTAATATCTCCGATGTTCACTGTTGACGTCCCAGCTGTAGCATTTTCCTCGATTGCCGTCACTAAAGCTTCTGTTTGCCTCCCCATTCCACGTTTTCCCACCATTTTCTTAGATCTTCCGAATGTTACCGGCTTATGTATCTATTTTTTTTCTTACTAAGCGACAACCTTAATATTCCTATTTTAATTTTCTTAATTATTTTATATATATGTTGCCTTTTTTTATTCTATATATATATTTTTTTTTCAAATTTTTCTCGTTTTTCTTATTTTTTTTTGTTTTTCTAGATTTTTTTCTTGTATTTTATCACCTGGCTGTTCCTGTAAAATTTCAAGTTCGCTTATGATTTTCACATCATTCTCTTGTATACCCTTGCCTTGTTCGATATCCGACCTATTTTAAATTTTTTTTTTTTTTTACAATACCTATCAAGATGTTCCGTTTATCTATTTTCAATTTACAAAATCTATTATGATTTTTTCAATGCCTAAAATGAATTTCCTTTTAATAGGTATATATACACATATATATAATCCCATCATAAACATTCGTCAACGACATTAAAAGTCTCGAGCCGACTCTGGATTGTATTTTTTTCTTTGAGATTGAAAGTCGAATTCTCAACTAACACTTTGTCTTTTCAAAACAACGTTTATTTGTTTGGCCCATACTTGAATTCCTTATCGAATCCATTGACTGAGTTCTCTGTGTCTTAAAATATGTTTTAATAGTTAACTACCTGACCCGAATGTCAACAAAATTATCATGAGTAAATCTTACGTTATTTCAACTTACCCGTTTATATGGTAAATTATATTATGTAAGATTAATCTTACCTCACAAAACAAAACATCAAATGTTTCACCCTCATTAATGACTCTGTCGATTATCGAGATTTGTGATCCTGACAACAACTATCTACATTGGCGGCACGTAGCGCGACCATTTGAATCTAACACGTGGTCCTAATGATTAACTATGATGTAATACAATTACACTTCTCTATTTTGATATTATTGTTATTATAGACCTATCTATCACATGATATGGGTGTAATATTTCCGCTATTTATTATGTTATAACATGATCATAATAGATTACACCCCAACATCTCAAAATAATCGTTTTTTCTTTTGTTTTATAATGATATTAATGTTAACCAAGAAAAAAATATTTCTTTTTTTTTGTTAATCAATTGCTATTAATCAATTTTATATTTTAAGTAATCATTATTTTTGTAAAACCAATGATATCTAGTAAGGTACATTGGGTGTTGTAATACATTAATCAATTTAATTTCTCTAAACCTTTCTATTCTTCTAATAAATCTGTCGAATGTCTAGTGATAAAAATAATAATATCTTTTCCTGACTTTGTGAATAATTTGTTAAGTACCACGGCCCGCCGCTGGTCTGTATTTTTGAATATAAGATAAACAATAATTGTTTACGTTAATACTCCACGATATCCGAATGCAATGTTTATGTTATATTTGTTCCAGCTATCTCGTTTTTGTGTCATTGTTTATTTAATCTCGACGTTTGTTATTTAATTTTTTGTTCCTCGGAGTGATACGTATTACTTAACGATGTTTCCGACTTTTAAGATATATAGATGTTTTTACGCCCGATGTTTATCTTATCAATTTTTTCGATGTTCTTTGTTTTCACAATAAGTTCGATGTTTTTCGGGCTTGTCTGTTTATTAAACTTGCTTCATATCAACATTCCGATCTGTTCGGTGAACCCAAAACATAAACAATGTTTTTGTTTACAGAACGCATTCCTTTTGACTGAATGACATCATTAACCTACATATCCTTTGTTTTTGTTTACATTATCGTATGAAAGGAATTTTTTATTGACTCTTAAGTTCACGGTCATTTGAATGAACACATTTTTATTTATAAGGACACTTTTTGTGTTATAAGTTTATTCGTTAACACATTCTTTTTGGATTTATTGTTTATTTACGTTAATCTATTATTATTTTTTTTTATTTCACTGTGTATTTATGTAATGTCGCACTTTTCTGATTTTTTTTTTTTTGTTAATTCTTTAATTAATTACGTCCTATTTATTATTATTATTTTCTCCGTTTTTGCAATAGGTTGACCAATAAAACCTTTTTTTTTTCCAATCTTATAAAACCTGAACCTCCTGGTCACGGCACCAGTTGTAATGTTTTCATGGTTCAACATTAATTTTTATTTTTATATGTTTATAACAATATAAAATTTTCTTCTTTCTTGGCTATGATCGATACTTCTTTTTTTTTTCTAAGGCTTTGCATATGTGTTCGCAGGGATGGAAAATTCCTCCCCTACAACACATAAGCCTCCATGAAAATTGGACCCTTTTCTTTGATATCTACAGAAAGCTACTTAAAGCTCTCTTGTACTATATATCTTTATAGACATATGTACTTAACTAATTAATACGTTATTTACGATCTTGAACGCAAATATACCCGTATTTATATTGTAATTAAATTCCATCAAACGTTGTGTAATTTTTTTGATTTATGATATAGGATTTTAATTACTTTCATTTTGTGGTAACCCTCTCGGTTCTGATCGAGGTGTTGAGTTTTACAATTTTAATTGGTCTTTCCATTGCAAACCTAGACTTAAATGAATTCTCTGGATGAGCTAACTTTCCTATTGTAACTATTCTGATTCCCTGCACCCTAACAAAGTTGTAGTTAAACGCTGATAAAAGATATTATACATGTTTATTTGGACAGGTAATTAAATATAACTCAAATGGTTAATTGTTAGTAAATTTGGCAATGATTAATTATTGTGTCTGGTTGGCGCCACTCCTTCTTGATTCTGCTGCTATAAGGTACATGTAAAATTGATTTAGTAGGTTAATGTTATTAGTTAATTGTATATTTGACGAACTCAGAATAACCCTTTGCTAGCAAAAATTTGGCTCCAAATCCTCCTGCAAGTAAACGAGATGATCGTGAGTCAACAAGAAATTTGCACAATCCTTTGACACGGTCCTTTGATTGATACCTAAGTTATCGCGTCCCAAAGAACCTTCCACGTCATCATGTACTGCCTTCAAGTTTCCCCTCGGGTCCCGATACCTCCAAATTCCATCTCCTCCAAGGTCTACTATTTACTTAGGGCGAACCGGTTTCGTCCTATATACAATCATATACTCACGGTTGGTGTGGACTTACGGGTCGTGAATCCTCATTCCACGTTTAAAAGAGAATGCGAGAGTGGTCTACCGACCTAAATGCAAGCTGTATGCAGGTCCGCATTCTCCAGTAAACAGTACATACGAATAAATATATGTATACATACAGTTTGGGAAAGGTTTATAACTCGCAATACGAGGCTATCTACCTCGCATTCCGAGCTCGGATCTCGCACGAAGAGTTCTGCGAAACTCTAGGATTGGTAACCGAATATATACGTAAGAATAAGGTTATACTAATAAATACTAGTAGAATAAGAAATTATTTGATAGTTTGTTTTGGAGAGCTATCGAACTCCAGGCTTTTTGTTTGGTTTTGACGTTTTTATTTAAGAGAATCGTCATCTCTATTTGGTTTGGTCAATGGTCTTGTTGTAGGAGCGACCACTGCCTCCTGTTTGATGAACTGTATTTGTTTTAAATTTTACCTCCAGGGTTCAACATTAATTTTTGTTCATCCTATCCCGTGATTTCTCAATTGTTTCAAGTAATTGATTGCCACATAAGAGGGTACACGACTCTCAACTGTCTCTGGCAACTGATGGGATCTATGCGAACACTCCATCAATAATGTTCAAATGTTTCGTATAATATTTCTATATAAATCTTACTAACCCGTGATTTTTCAATTGTAGATTGTGAATGGTAGGTAATTGTAAGCACGCAGCTTCTAGCTGTTTCAGGTAACTAATAAAATCTATGCGACCATCTAATCAATGGTATTCAAATGTTTCATGTAATATTCGATATAAATCTTGCTAACCCATGATTTTTCAATTGTAGATTGTGAATGATAGGTATTTGTAAATGACCCATATCGCTGCACATTGCACAATGACATCCTGATGGTTATCCTTATAACCCTGATAAATTATCTAGTTACGGCCAAGGTCGTTTTCAAACCATGCGGTTGACCCAGATCTTTGGTGTCTCTATTTGTAAACAAATCGAATAATATAAACACCTTCTTTGACACACTAACCTAGATGCGAGATTGTTTATTTAAGGAATATTTCTACCTCTCCCTATAATTCAGTTATGTTACCTTTTATTGTGCATAATTAATTAGAATATTTTTAATTCCTTTTGCAGTTAAACTATTTTTCATTTTCCGAATTTAGTAAATTTACTAGAAGTTAGGTGAAAATTAAATATAATATATATATATATATATATATATATATATATATATAAGTACACATATCTCGATTGTCAAAATATGTTAAAAAAAGAGTACATATATTAATAAATAAATATAAAATATATGATTCTACATAGCCTGGAATATTAATAAATACATATTTTCTTTTTCAATAATATAGATATGTCCTCGGGTAGGTATTAAAAATCGCTACCATTTCGATGCTTCGATTAATAAGTAAAATACATATATATAAATACATTACTCATATATTTATTCTTTATATACAATGTATTACTTTATTTTATATAAATAAATACATAATATACATATATTCTTTTTCAATAATATAGATATGTCCTCGGGTAGGTATTAAAAATCGCTACCATTTCGATGCTTCGATTAATAAGTAAAATATATATATATAAATACATTACTCATATATTTATTCTTTATATACAATATATTACTTTATTTTATATAAATAAATACATAATATACATATATTAATGTGTAATGCTTTGTTTTGTTGTTTTTAATAATTTAATTGATATACCATAATCAGCTGTATCTCCTCACTCCTAGGTCCTGAAAATTATTTATAAAAAGAAAACTTACCCCCCGTCAAGGTATTTCCGGTCGGGTGTACACAACAACCTTGATGAAGAAATCCTACCTAATTAATTGTATTTTTCAACTAATTTCAAAATAAATCTTTTCGACTATTTATTCCTATTTAATATTTTATTCTCGCTTGAATCATATAAATTAGCTGATATTTAATTTTTCTTCCGAACGAAATCCTAATTCAGAAAACCCGTTGATTTAATAACACCTTTCTAGTTTAGGCTTTTGAATGATAGCTGTTTCAAATTCTTTTTCGAAATGATAGACTGATGATTAAAATTCCGGTTAAAACGACAAACACTTTTAACACTGTCGCTATACGCACGATGGATTTTAATTGAACAATTTATTAATTCTAAATTTCCTTTTATATAAATTGATAAGAAAATTTATTCCGAATTGTGCAAACTTTTAATTAAACTCGACTCTTAATAAATTAATTTTTTTTTCTAACTGTTAATTTTAGAACAAAGGTTTAAACGTTTATTATTATCGAATCCTTTTTTTTGTTTTTGTGTTTCTTTTAACCTAAGATGAAGTATTTACTATTAATAATTTTAAACAAAATTATAATCTATTTTTAAATATCAATTCACGAGCACATCCACTTTAATTTAACGATAACAAACTCTTAAATTTAATTCGAATGTTTTCACTTTGAATGAAATAATTATTTTTAAATTTTTAATAATTCACTTTTAATTCCGTAATCACTTTCTGCACTTCACTTAACACTTTTAAGCACTGAGTTTAAATTATATTTATTTTCACTGTTTAACCAAATTAAATTTCACTGACTCTAGCACTTGTATTTTCCACAAAATTTTCCTAAGTCCAGGGCTTATTTAAAATTTAACACTTAAAGATTTTTCACTGTTAATCCTACCAAAGACGTAGTACTGCCACGTAACAACTTTTCGAATTCCCGGCGCGACTGCCTCCTGACTGATGTGTTCCATCTTTTATATCCCTCTCAGGTCCCAAAAGACGTATCTGAATTTCTCTTGATGCTTAATTCTATTTCCTATCAACTCGTAAATCCGAACACCCCTTCCCCTAATTTCGATCGTTCTTCCATAAGATGTTCTGCTTTCCGGCTCAAGGCGGTGGCCAGTTTCCATCTCACAAATCTAAATCGATAGGGTCCGAATCGGGTAAGTCTGTGTTAATTGCCCAAGCTTCCTTTGTTCTATGGTTCATACAAAATGTAGTTAAAATATCATGATTTTGCGTTCCCTTTTTTTCTCAATTCGCGATAGGTCCGTCCTCAGTAACATATATATAGATCTCAATTTTATGCATCTCGTGCGAAAATTGTTTAAATCCATGTCGAAATCTTTACTACGCATTTTTGAATTTCGATTTGTTTAAATTCTACTTAATTTTATTGTTACTTATATGAGCTTTTCCATTTCCACCCGTACTCTCTATCTCCCTGTCGCAGATTTGAGTTTTTCCTTTATCTTTGAATTTTATATTTATCCGCGACGTTTTCTTGCACAATTTCTTCTTGATTCTTATGTCATTTCTCATAACTCTTATAATTACTCATTTTCCAAGTCGTATTTATTAATTTCACGGATAAATTCGAATTGTATCGCTTTTCTCCACATGGATCATTTCCTATCTCCGTTCTTTACCCTTCCTTTTATCTTTTCTTCACTTTTCCCGATGTGTGTGGTCTCCAGGAAAATTTCATACTTCATTTATTATTAATTAATATATAGTTTTCCACACTTCTACGGGAGATATACCTAATTAGACTCTGGGATATCTGTCATTTTTATTGTTTTACCCAATCTCCGCCCATTCTCCATCCCTCACTTACAAGATTTCACATAAATTATACGTCTGGACATATGTTTACGTCTCAGATTTTATGTACTACGGCCGTAAATTTAGTTTAATTTTAGAGCCATTAGTTTTAATCTCTTTTCCTAATCTAAATACTTCATAAGCCCAACGTTAAAGTTAATCGCTTTTCTAATCATTTATTACCTTAACGTAAATAAAAACCATGTTCGGATTTCGATTGTTTACCCTTCAAAATATACATGAGACCGCCAACCTTTTATCTTGTTTCGATCCCTCCGTAATATTGGGTAACTCCAATATATATCTAACCTAATAATTATGTAAAATGTCTACTTTTCCTGAATCTAATCTATCGCTATATGTTTTAGTTTTTCTGTCTTCTTCTGATACTCGATTTTCACGTCCCTAGGACCTTCGTAGCAGTCCAAAATCTCTATATTATCCTTCCATCCGGTCGCCGCACTTTTCTAAAATGTCTATTTTTTTTGCGAGATTTTCATTCAAGATTGATTTACCAATATGTCCGTTTCATCTTAAATTGATAACGATTAATTTCCATTGTTTCCAACACTCACTCCTCTCTTTAGTACGATTTTTATCGAACATGACACCCTCCTTCTATCATAAATAATTGCACTACAGTTGAAATTCCGCCAGTAACTTTCCTTTGCTTTTCCCGTCCTTTTTTTATACTATCACGTTTATAATTTTTTTCATTGCATTTTTGTGTGTGCGCTTTACAACCTGTAAAACTTCCAAGCACCCGATTTCAATGGTTCGATACCCCATAAATGTCTCAGTTATTGTAAACATTCCCAGGAGTTTGTCACCTTGAAAGTCGATGTTGACCCTAAAGTGCGTTCACCTCCAATTTCTGTGAGAATCGAAATGTCGTTAATTATCTTTTTTTATTGCCTGATCCACAGTTCATTCCTTTGTCTGCATTTGATGTACGCCTCTTCGTTCACTGATTGGTTACTCAAAATTTTATAGCTCTTTGTTCAGATCTATTGGTTGACAAAATTCAATGTTTATTTTGAAGCCTCAAAAGGGGGTTCCTAGTCGTTCCTAGACGATTTTAATGACCTCTGTGTTTATACTATAGAATCTCAACATAATTCCAACTATTACAGGGGCCTACTGAAAAACAAACTGAAACAATTTTAACCTCAACAGATGTCGCTAGAATGACGGTTTTCATTAATAATTTGTATATTTTTAGCAGCTATGGTTTATCTGTTTTTCACTGTGATTTAAGCCTTTCATCACAAGGTGCCTATTTAAATTCGACTTATTAGAAAGGGAGAAGATAGAATTAGGACAAAATAATTGATTTTCCACAGGATGCGTCTTGATATCTGTCAAAAAAAATTAAAACGATTATAAAGGCTTTATTCGAAATAGTATCTACACTTACCATAATAAAGCACTAAAATTGATAAAAAATTTAACAAATTACGATGGCAGAAATTGTAAAATTTTAGGAAGGAAATTTTTTTTACCGGACTGGTAGATTCTTTCTAAGCGTTCTAAGCATTCATTTTTGACATCCGGCAGGTCTATGTCAATTTCCATACAATGAAGTCCCCCATAACTATCTTCTCGGCATCCGGGTTCCGCCTTAACGGTAACAGTCTCCACATTAATGCAAGCTATAAAACAACATGTACGTACATTGATAATCGATGATAAACAACACAAGTTTTCAAATTACAATATTTACGATAAAATACATCATTGATTAATCCTGCAGAATTGAAAATTAAATGAAGAGAGTTCAAGGTTAATTTAATCAAATCAATAAGGACAACCCCAGATGTCCGCTTCAGGAATGAATAAACATTTGCTTTAGAGCACCTGCATTATGGATTTGTTATAAGTCGACGAAATGTTGTTTTCTTCTAATAATATGTATTTTTAACTCATGAGGAAAAAATGGAAAATTTGAGGAATCGACCACTTATTGTGAGCATTGGCGGCTTCTGTGATCAAGGGGTATGGCTCTCGACTTGTTATCTGGAGGTCCCGGGATAAAATCCAAGCGTGCGCAAGCAATTTTTTTGATTTATACATGATATTTTACAATATATTCTTGTGGCTCGTTCCAGAGTAAGAGATACTATCGGTATCGCCTTGGTGTAATGTTAGCAATTTTTTCCATTTAAACATTGATTGAAATGATAAGATATGAATAGACAGGAACTTCCCACCTTTCACCACTCTATTTCCATTCCCTCCTTTTGACTTCTAGCCACACAACATACTATTACGCCAATAGCTTGAAAGCAGTTGGAACACGCGTGGAGTATTCAGAAAACTAAATAAAACTAATTTAGTTTAACTAATGTTGTAGATTGGCTGTTTCTGGCAAAGATAAAAACTAAAATAACTACGGCAAAAGAGGGCAGCGATAAAAAACATATTATGTTCTGTCGCCATGGCAATCCAAAATGGACTTGAATTAATAACATACAATTTATTTTACAAAAGCAATGCAACTAACTGGCTGTCTGACTACTCTCCGCATATTGCAAACATTCCTTCTTTACATCCGGGAGATCTAAATCCATTTCACCACCGCCTTCTTCCTGGGGCCCTGGTTCCGTCTTGATGGAAACAGTTTCTGGATTTACTAGATCCATGGCACCGCTGTCATAGGCTGCGGTAATTGGTACAAGCCCAAACAAAAATGTATACCTGAAACAGAACATAATTGTGACGGAACCCTATTTTAAATGAGCTTTTCATTTTGTTTGGTTAAATATTTTGTCAAAACAATGATATTTTATGCAAAACTTATATTGGGAAATAGGGATATACATATTGTGAATTTCTTGACCTTGAAGTTGACATTTGAAATCTGTTGAAAGATTCGTCGGATAACTCAATATAACTATAACCATAAGTAATGTAAAGACGGGCAAAGCTTTTATTAAGTCCGCTAATGCGCTTTTAACAGAATATTTAAAACTAATTTTTGAAATATTTTCAAAATATTTTTACTAAAATAAACAGACGTCTAATTGACAGGTTGAACGTTCCGCAAACAAAACGCCAATAGATTTGTTAAATTAGGTGTACCGATAACGGTCGCTACCAAAATGATTAGCGTGATTCATAAAAGCATTAGTACTTACTAATAAATATCACAAGCACGGGAAGATAAATTTAACTTCGTGGGTTCAACAATGTTAGCGATATAAAGTAGAATTAGAGAGTAAAATCCGGGGGGGCGACTGGCCAACTGGCGATGAAAAAAGGATGAGTCATCAAATTAGGTTAGTTTTACACAGACAATAATGAAGTCATAGACAAGTTTTATGCCATCATCAGCAATGCTTGCATATTTAATTTGATTTTAAAACGATGCAAAAGTTACAGACGGGTAAAATAATTGTTCCTCTTTGGCGGCCAAAATACGCATTTATTTTGGATTTTGGTTAAGGTGGATATCTCCAGCCATAGCTTGAAGAACAGTAAATTAGAGTTTTTTGTTCGTCAGGCTATGTTCAACAATTAAATAAATGGTTCTATGTCAATTACTTAACATTAAACTCGGGCAAAACTTATTACATAATATTTACACAAACAGACAGACAGTCCGGGCAGGGTCATATAAAACATATTATGTAACATTAAAACCAACAAGTAGACAGTCTGGGGAGGATAATATAAAACAGACTTAGACCCATTGGAAGTGGTCCAAAGAAGACTCACAACAAGGTGAGTAACTCTAGTTGCAGGTTAGTACAACACAGAGTTTGTCATCTAATGGGGCGGTAAATTGACTATACAGAGAAACAATTCACATTCATGAATAAAAGTAGCGTAATTATGCGATAAGATTAGCAGCCGGTTAAATTTAGAGGTGTTAATTTTATTCGAACTGATGGCAATTCTTTACCTGCAACTAACGTTTTTAATACGCAGTCAAACAAAAATATACATTTGATTCAACTCAAAGACAATAAACAACAACTTGTTGCATTTACGATTTTGAAAAATACTGATATTTAAGATTATATAAGTTAATAATAATTTATGCGAAAATTAGCCATCGGACGCACCATTTCGACAGAACACCGAAATGAAGTTTGCGCATAGTTCGCGTTTGTTTGTAGGCAGTGTAGGCACTGCCAACCTAACAATAGAAAACACGAAACACATAATCGGAAGCTAGAAATGGAAAAATCTAAATGTAATCAATAATAATTGACAACAATTCTCTTATCCGATATGTACTTACATATATTGATATGTCCCTAGGTATCCATGTGACTTGAATTCACAGAAAGGCCAAAGCAACCACGTGCGCCTGCATCTGGCTCTGTGATTTTACACGCAGATGGAGGCGGCAGTCGGATATTATTAGACCTAAATATTTAGTCAATAGCGTGGCCGGAAATCACAATAAAAAATTAGAAAGCTTACTTGGAAATACACCCATTAGTCGGCAGATTTATCTCTAGACCCTCATTAAGTAGTAATTCTGAAATGGGAACGTTAAGCCAGCGACCCGGCAATAAAACAAACCCTCGCCCAAGGCTAGGCTAAATTGTAATTGTTTGAAGGTCATATTTAAAAACGTAATTTTAAAATATTGAACATTAAGTATAAATCTAGATGTAAGAGTAATTGTCAACTTAGATTAGAAATTTAATTGCAACCAGATATTAATTAAGTGTATGCATGCATAATGTTAAGATACTTAAATATATAATATTAAGATTTTGAACCGTAAGTTAGTACGAATCAGCCAGACAGCGCAATCTAGCGGTGAGAATGGCGATGCCAGCGCCACGGACTCAGCCAACGCACCGAAGTGGTGTAAAGCGGAACCACTATAGTTCAGCACCCCACCACAGGCGCGCTACGGTCACCGGATTGCGCGGGTGAATACCGCTGATTCAGCTCTCGACAGTCACGCTCTCGCCTCTCAGGAGTCACCATCTCGCGTCCGCCGAGAAACCTCTTGCCCTCCCCCTTGGAGCGGTCACTGAGGCTCTTCCCGTAACCCCGCGAACTTCCGCCCAGGAAACCAGAGTGGTCGCCAGACTTCCGGGAAGGAAGGAAGCTGCCCTCTCCGAAATCGCTGCCTGCCGACTCCGCCCTCCGGAGCCTTGGCCCAGGCTGAACTGATTCCGCCCTTCGGAACCAGCCCAAGTTGCCGCTTTTGTGTATCAGTGATAAGTGCGAACGTGGAGTACGTGGTTCCAGAATCATCGTAAAGGGAAGTGCCTAAACAATTTTTGCATATTTATCTTGTAACGTGACCCAACTTTTAAGACATTGAATGAACAATAATTTAGGATTAAGAAAAAGGACAATTAATTTTAAGAATTACAATTTAAAACTATCACTAAGCTAGATTAAGACTAACCCTTCTTTATACATTTTTTTAAATAAATTTTAGTCGTGCTCGAACTGAAGTAACTTCTTTTTTTTTGTACTCGTTCCTCCTTATCTTTTACCTGAATAATATTAATTATTAACTTCCCTTGAGTAGAGTTATAACAATATAATAAAACAATAATTTAAACAATATATATATTTTTTTTTTTTTTTTTTTTTTTTATTGAAATTTTTTTTTGATACATATATATACAGGTACATACATAATAACAAAAAATAAAAGAGAGTAACAAAAAAAAAATCCCACAAAGGCGAGGCCTGTGCGTGGGCATTATTATTTGTATGTGGATATTTAAAACAGTGGTTTAAATAAAAATAAAATATTGTACATGGTGATTGATTTTACCGTAATTTCAGTTACTTTTTACTAAAATTCCAAAAATATTTAAGTGCTCAATGAATATTAATTGGTACAACAAGTATTAATTGATACAACAAACACATAGCAGACTTTATTATATATCTACTCTTAAAGCTAATTAGTTGTAAGTATAATTAATGGCTTTGTTAATAACTTATAAGAAAAAAATATCTATTTTGGCTGTTTTGAGCCAAGTTTTGATATATTTTTTATATGAATGAAGATTTTGACGAGTGGTCTCTTTAAGGGTTGAACATACTGAATTATAGATTTTTGGAGCAATAAAACTAATGTGTCTCTGGGCCTGTCTAGTTTTACAGTGGGGTACAACATACTCGCAGGCGCCACATCTTCGACTGGAACGATTAGAGTTTTTAATAAAATTGTTTGGGTGCTTGTAGATAAATTTAAGACATTGAAAACTATAGGTTTGTCTAAGGTCCAAAATATCGGTTTCCCTAAACAATTGTTTGGAGGGATAAGATTTACTTTTCTGGTACATAATCTTAATTATTGCTTTTTGGGCAATTTCTAATGGTTTGAGATGATTATTGTAACTTCCTCCCCAACCAATTATTCCATAGGAAATAGATGAATGAACTAGTGCATCATAAACTAATTTTATGGTTTTTATATTAACTATATTACACATTCTTTTAAAAATATAATTTAAATATCTCAGTTTGTTAACAGTTTTTTCTATGTGGCTGGTCCATTTTAGTTGAGAATCTATGGTTACACCTAAGTACTTAATATTTTTTCCTGATTTCATCTCTTTACAGTTTGAGCATGCGGTAGGGTTACAATTTACATTATGAAATCTTAAATTAAGATTAGTTTTGGGAGCTGACTTCAGTGTGTTATAGAAAGGAATACAGAGAGTTTTTTCATAATTTAAAGTAAGAAGGTTTCTATCTAGCCACTCTTTGACAATAATAATACATTTGTTAGCCTTATTAGTTGTGTCTTCCCATGTATTTCCTTGGACTGTTATTGCAGTATCGTCAGCAAATGAGAAAATATTACCAGGTATAACAATGTTACATAAATCATTTATATAGATTAAAAAGAGTAGCGGCCCTAATACAGTCCCTTGTGGAACACCGTGTTTTACTGTATCAAAATTGCTCAAACACATTCCAATTTTTGTACATTGTTGTCGATTCGAAATGTAATTTTGTAAAAGCATGAGACATTTATTTTTAATTCCAATGTTGGATATTTTATTTAAGAGAGTACTATGGTTGACTGTGTCAAAGGCTTTCTTCAAATCTAAAAAAATTGTTAGGGTTTTAATATTTGAGTCTAGGTTAGAATAAATTCTATTGGTTAAATTAAATATAGCATCGTCAGTGCCGAGTTTGGTTCTAAAGCCATATTGGTTAGCTGATAGGAGTGCATGAGATTCCAGAAAATCGATGATTCGTTTTTTTATACATTTTTCTAATATCTTGGACAATTGAGAAGTTAAGGTGATTGGTCTGTAGTTGTCTGTTTTATATTAAAACAATAATTTATAATAATATAAATATTTTTTTAAATTTTCTTTTACCCATTTAGGTAATTATTCGGGATCGCTGGCAACGCTTCATACAATATTTTTTTCAAATAAATACCCGTTTATAATAGGAATAAGCGGTAAGAATAGGCCGGTGCCGTAATCCGTAATATTTTAGATCGTTGTTTATAATTGGAATTGAAATAGAATGGAATACGCTCATGTAAGTGACTATGCCGCTGTCACTTGTCCATGTCAACTGTCAACCGAGATATTTTTCCTCCATCTTACAAAAGTCATATTGTTTATAAATAAATATTGAAACGATGGATTCATCACACATTGTTGCATGTCGAATATTTTTGTCAAATCTGGAGCTAGCACACACTGCAATAAGAGACGAAAAAATAAGGAAAAAAACGACGTAGGAGTGTGCATCCAATTAATCATAAAATGAAGAAAATGGGACATTTCCATAATTTGTGCCGCTATAATGGCGGCATTAGACAACAGTCAATTGAAGAAATATACAATAATGTCGCAGATCAATTTCTATAAATTGTTAGGACTTCTACAACACGAATTAGTTAATTATATTCGATTGTCAAATAGCAGATACCATAGAGTATCGATCGAAAATACATAAATCTTAGTATATATCTTAGCTTTCTGCAATCCGTATCCGTAAAAGATAAAGTTGAAACATCTTTTCGGTTATGGAAAAAAATAAGAGATTATTGCCATCTATTATAAACGGATACACAGGTTGTCTATCTTCCAACTTCGACGGCCTAGGGCTTTTCGGCCTATCCTTACCGCTTATTCCTATCAGTGAAACGGGATGTATAGGGACTTAAGTCTAAATAGGGACAGGTTTGTGTAAAAAAATTTGTTACACATTTATTTCATACCATTCTACTCTACATCAAAAACCGTAACATTATTAGGTAGGGAAATGTATTTTTTTACGATAGCAACATTGCGAACTGTCAGAAGTGTCGTTTTCTTAACCTAAAAATCATTATTTAGTAAAGCGTGCTGGCGGTCAGAATATCTCGGTGCAAAACTTTCTGAAAAAAGTGTGCGCAGGCCTTGAAAACCATTGAAAAAGCTTGTCAATTGTGAAGAATAAGATTCCTACATCTGGAATTAGTGAGTTTAATAATGTATTAAATTAATTTACTTTAGAACTGAAAGTGAATTCACAGACAATTTGATTATGTTGTGGGGAGAATAGGGACACCATATGGGGTGGATGGGGACGCTATACGGGGTGAATAGGGACGCTATATGGGGTGAATGGGGACGCCATACGGGGTGAATAGGGACAGGGCAGACTGAAATTAGTTTTATTTTTGTAGTATTTAATCTTTAATATGTTCGCTGTATTAAAATGTCTCTTATTAAAGTAAAAACCCTATTTATTAATTTCAGAAAATGCCACGAACCTACAAGCCCGATCCGAGGAGTAGTAAAAGATACAAAAAATACAACAATGAGAATATCAAAAATGCGTTGGAATTAGTGAAGAATGGTAAAAGCTATCGTGAAGTGGCTTCTGAATTTGGAATATCCAAGAGTGTACTTTGTCGCCATAATTTGCGCCACAAAAAAACAAGGTGGCCAGAAAGTTCTTTTGGATGAAATAGAAAATTTTATAATTGATAACATTAATATTTGTGCTGAATGGGGTTACCCATTAGACACCTATGATCTTCGGCTAATAGTCAAAGGATACCTAGACCGACGTGGGAAGAATATACCAAAATTAAAAATAACTTCCCAGGGCGTGATTTTGCTGAAAGCTTTTTAAAGCGCCACAAGTCAAAAATATCTCAAAGAATGAGTCAAAATATTAAACGTTGTAGAGCCCAAATATCTGTCGACACCATTTCTGATTATTTTGATCATTTGGAATCTTCCTTGTGCGATGTTGATCCGGCAAACATCGTCAATTATGACGAAAAAAAATTTAAGCGATGACCCAGGTCGTAAAAAAATCATAACAAAAAAAGGCTGCAAGTACCCGGAAAAAATTGTTAATTTCAGCAAAAGTTCGACTTCAATAACGTTCGCTGGATCAGCAGCTGGCGACATTTTACCAGTATATTTAGTGTACAAAGCTACTAACATGTATGACACTTGGACCCAAGGTGGCCCCCCACTCGCAAGATATAACCGTACAGTATCAGGTTGGTTTGATGGAGACACTTTTGAAGACTGGATCAACACAATTGTCATTCCCTATTTCCAAAATAAGCTTGGGAAAAAATTCTAATTGGCGACAATCTTTCTTCGCACTTGTCGCTCGATGCGATAAAAAAATGCAGAGATCATAATATAAATTTCGTTTTTTTACCAAGTAACTCCACACATCTCACTCAGCCGCTTGACGAGGCTTTTTTTCGGCCATTAAAAATGGCCTGGCGAGACATACTGGCCACTTGGAAGAAAAATGATGGACGAAAAGAAACTGCCATACCAAAAAGCATGTTTCCCAGACTTATAAAAAAGTTGTCCGACAAAATATCCCTGAATGCAGGGAACAGCATTATTGCTGGATTTAAAAAGACTGGTTTACACCCTTTGAATCGGAACGTTGTGCTTGATCTACTTCCAAAGGAAAGTCAAAATGACCACCATGGCACTAAGAAACTAAATGATTCGGTAATTTCCCTCTTGAAAGACTTGAGATATCCTGACTCAAGCAATAAAGAAAATAAAAAGAAAAAGAAAATTTCTTTGCAAGCAGGAAAAAGTGTCGACGAAAAATGTATAGAGAACCTTAAGAAAGCGGTGATTACGACACAAAAGAGAGTTCAAACGCAGAAAAAAGTCGCTTTAAAGACAAAAAAAAATAAATAAAAAAATCAAATTATTTGAATAGCAGCTCTAACTTCGAAAATACAGAATCACAAAACATTCAGGTTGCAGATATTATTATACACCAAGCTGAAGGAACCAATAAAAGTGGTAAATGCGCAAGTAAGATCAATGTGATAAAAATATACGACAAAAACGGGCAAGAACTGGTTGATGTAACATCTTCAGAACATTATCGAGCTGAACCATTGAAAGTCCTCAACCAAAATACTTTTAATGAAGAAGAGATAATGGAAAAGGCAGCTTCTGTTATAGAAGGAGAGGCAATGGAAGTGGAAGATAAGGAAATTTATTCCCTTGTGGATGAAGACAAACAAATTTATTCCCTTGTGGATGAAGACAAACAAATTAAACAACCTAATGTTGTCAAGTCACGTAAGAATACTGCTCCTGAAGGTGAAAAAAGTGTTCAACCAAATACTATCCTCAAATTACATAGGCAACACTGCTGTGCTTGTAATTATGTTGAATATTACAAACTTAAGTCTAACTGGACCTCTATTGGATGGATGAAATGCATTGTGTGCAAAAATTTTGCTTGCCCTACTTGTGTTACTGGTGCTTTAAGTTGTGAATTTATTTGTACGAAATGTTATGAAGTTTAGTTTAAAGATAAGTTTAGCATAGGTATCTACTTATTGATCCAAAAATAAACACTATAACTCTTTTAAGGTTTTGATGCCTGTTAACTAATTATTAAATTCGATTCTTATTCACCCCTGAATATGTCCCCAATGATCCCAAAAAATTCTCCAATGACCCCACAGGTATCCCTAATCACCCCAAAGGCATCCCTAATCACCCCAAAGGCGTCCCTAAACACTCCGCATTGCAGGTAAATAGGAACACTTGCTTTTTTTGCGTTTATTGAAAAATGTGCAATGGCAACCCACAAAATAGGGAAACGTATAATTAAAGAAGCATAAGAAAAAATTTTCAGCATATTATTATCGTCCCTATGGCTCAACGAAAAAGAGCTATGTTTACTTAAAGATTATAAACTGTCCCTATACACCCCGTATATAAATATTAGCTTTCTGCAATCCGTATCCGTAAAAGATAAAGTTGAAACATCTTTTCGGTTATGGAAAAAAATAACAGATTATTGCCATCTATTATAAACGGATACACAATATGTTTTCTATCTTCCAACTTCGACGGCCTAGGGCTTTTCGGCCTATCCTTACCGCTTATTTCTATTATAAACGGGCCTTAAAACGTTTTGATTGAAGGTTATGATAGGTTAGTATTTGTATCGGTTTAAAACAACAAGCCCCAACTACTGTTACAAATATCGATGACATGGACAATCTTATCGATGCCTACCAACACGATAATAGATGGACATGCGTTTTGGCTCGCTGCTAGCCAGGGGCATATAACTCCGCTCTGGGCTATGCTTTGCTATTGCTATCCTCCGATAACTGCTAGCCAGGGGCATATAACTCCGCTCTGGGATATGCTTTGCTATTACTATCCTCCTATAACTGCTAGCCAGGGGCATATAACTCCGCTCTGGGCTACGCTTTGCTATTGCTATCCTCCGATAAAATTGACGTAAATTTCCAAGACGCCATTTTGAAGGTTGAAGTCAGTTGTTTTCGGATGTTTACGTTTTAAGAGTTAATATTTTCAATTTTCTTTTACCCATTGAAAAATAATGTTGCGTGTTAGTATTCTTGAAGGTGATAAATTAATGCTGTATTGTGTTAAAGGTTGCTCAGACGGATATTCTATTCGACCGATTCGATAATCCGGTGCTAGCAAGAAGTGCGTTTGTTTGTGAGCGTCATTTCGCAATTGAAAGCAAACATACGGTACAAACGGAATTAAAAAAAAACTTTATTCCAGGATGTGTGGAGGTGAGTGCAATCTCACACATCCCATAGAGGGTATAAGTACAGATCATATTTACATAAACGGAAAATTAAGAAAATAGATAAAAAAAAAATTAAAATTTAAAAATATAGATTAAATCAGGGAAGCAAGGGAATCCATCGGATCTAATATTGTGGGAGCAAGTATCTTTCACCAATGGTTTTCAATGCTCGATCCTGAAATCAGACGGGATTCTATGATAAGAATATTTCTGGAATGGTTTCTGCTTCCCCTCAGTCCTGCTATGCTGGTTCTTAATACAGCTGTTAATCCTGGAACTCGCCCTTCTGTAAAAATTGAGAAGGCACTGCAGTATCTGGGGAGTCCAAACATCAATTGGTAAGCGTTGTTATATTGCACCCAAAGCCTTTCCATTGTTCTTTTTTTGAAATTTGCCCAGAGCTCGCAAAAGGCCATGAAGAGCGTCCTTTTCACTCGAGGACTACAGAGCCGAAATTTAGGTACTACTGAGCATTTTACATTTTATACTCATACTCGCCTCTGCCTGTCAATATCTTCATCATCCGTTAGCTTATTGTTGATGACATGTCCTAGATATTTTGTGGTTTCTACTATTTTCAGAAGCTCACCATTCAAAAAGGCGGGGGGAATGTTTTTTGGGCCTTCCCTGTGTTTTATGACCAACAGTGCTGTTTTTCGATTTATAAATCATGTTGGTTTCGTGTGCAAATTCTTCACAGATTTTCAGGAGAATTCGTAATCCCCTTATTGACGATGCCATCAAAACCATATCATTTGCGCAGCTAATCCTGTTAATACCTATTGTTAGACCTCCGATGTGGCAGCCCACTCCAGCATTGTTTAACCTGTGGGTTAGTTCATCCATGTATATGTTAAACAGTATTGGGGACATACATCCTCCCTGTCTGACCCCGCTTTCCAAGAAATAGGGTTCTGAGAATCCATCTTTCCACTTCACAAGGTTTTCCTGCTGACGGTGTCATGATTCGTGAATTTTTACCACTTTCCATGGTATCCCTCTTTCTTTTAGTTTTTTTTCCATAATAAGGGTGGAAAACTCTGTCGAATGCCTAACTAAGGTCTAGAAAATATGCTTTCGTTGTTTTCTCCTTCCTGTAGTAACTGTTCACCCGGTCCCTTTCATAAAGTTCACCAGGATTGTCATTGGATATGTGGCTATGTCTTCTGGTTTTACAATGTGTCATCCTAGATCTCATCTCTCCTCTCCAATCCCTTTTGGTTCCCTGAAGGCCCCACAAGGGAAGAGAGCCTCATCTCTCCTCTCCATTCCCCTTTGGTTGCGTGAAGGCACCACAAAGGAAGAGTTTGCGAAGGTAGCTGCATATCATCTCTCCACTCCTCTTTGGTTCAATAAAGGTCCTACGAGGGAAGAGGGCCTCATTTCTCCTCTCCACTCCTCCTTCGTTCCCCGAAGACCCCGTGGGGGAAGAGTCTACCTGGTTGGTTCCTCGAAGGCCCCACGACGAAATAGTCAACTCCCCCTTGGTTCCCTGAGGGCCCCACGAGGGAAGACGGCCTCATCTCTCCTCTTTACTCCTTTTTGGTTTCTTAAAGGCCCCATCTTAAGAGTTATATTGTTTCAAATTATTAAAAGATTGACAAATCGCAAATTTGCTTTATAACAAACCGTTCTTGTTAATTCCTTTACTAAAGCTATGTTCTGTATAATACCCAATCTGGCATTATAAAGATTTGCGAAATACTAACATACTCAACTTCCTTCATGGGCATAACATAACATATGTTATGAAGGAAGTTGAGTATGTTAGTATTTCGCAAATCTTTATAATGCCAGATTGGGTATTATACAGAACATAGCTTTAGTAAAGGAATTAACAAGAACGGTTTGTTATAAAGCAAATTTGCGATTTGTCAATCTTTTAATAATTTGAAACAATATAACTCTTAAGATGGGGCCTTTAAGAAACCAAAAAGGAGTAAAGAGGAGAGATGAGGCCGTCTTCCCTCGTGGGGCCCTCAGGGAACCAAGGGGGAGTTGACTATTTCGTCGTGGGGCCTTCGAAGGAAGTTGAGTATGTTATGTATGTTCCTTCTTCCTGAAGGAAGTTGAGTATGTTAGTATTTCGCAAATCTTTATAATGCCAGATTGGATATTATACAGAACATAGCTTTAGTAAAGGAATTAACAAGAACGGTTTGTTATAAAGCAAATTTGCGATTTGTCAATCTTTTAATAATTTGAAACAATATAACTCTCAAAGTAATTATATAAATAATCGCATTCTTGACTTAGCTGTTAGCAACATACTATTGAAAATTACGCATAACAATATTTCATTAGTACCAGAAGATGTTTATCGTAAAACACTGCTAATCTCGATTCTTACAAAAAAAGAACCTAAATCTAACACAAAGCAAATATTACAATTCAGAAAAGCGGATTATTCAGTAATAAACACAAAACTTAACGAAATTGATTGGGATCATAAACTGAACTATTTGAATACTCAACACGCAAGTGACGTATTCTACAACATTTTGAACAATATTAAAATAAATTTTGTTCCAACTAAACCGGCAAAAGTTGTAATTATCCACCATAGTATACATCATCTCTGTTATAAATTAGGGTCCTTGGAATTAAACTCCGTTATTGAGAGCAAACTGAATCACTTTATTTAACAATAAATATCCACTATCACATGATATGACTAGGCACTTTTTACAGTAAATTCTCTGGATACAGGCTAGTTCCCGTGGTTCTTTAGGAAAGGTGAAACCTTTGGTTGTTTTTGAGCAAGAGAGCGTTTTTAAGGAAACCCAACCTTATACGACAAAAGACTTTTTTTTTTTTTTTTTTATAGTGAATACCTCACAAGAGTCCCAACTGCTCCCGTCTGGAGCCAGTGAGACTATGGCATCCCCAATTGGGGGATGTTGTGAGGCTGAAGGTAAGTGGACTGTTGACAACCTTCAAATTCAAAAGGGCCGCAAAACAGGGATCGTTTTTGCGGACACAATTTAATCACAAACATATAGCAGAGGCGAGAACCTTTCACAAAAATATAATCTAACCTTCATAGGAGTCACTAGTGGTACATAATGACTCTGAAAATTATACAATCTCTTATAAAAATAATTAAAGAAAAAAATAAATATAATAAAAAATTCAAAATCCACGTGACTACCAAACGTTTTCACTCTTAAGATCTATACAGAAACGAATTGCACAACAACTCTACTAATTATATACATTTTTTTTTTTTTTTACAGTAATACCGCAAAAAGAGTCCCAACTGCTCCCGTCTGGAGCCAGTGAGACTATGGCATCCCCAATTGGGGTATGTTGTGAGACTAAAGGTATTGGAGAGGGGAAGGAGATGGGAAAGAGGAAGATGGGGAAGTACCTGGCTATTCAGATCTGGTCACCAAACACGGCTAAAGCCATTTCAAGCAACGTTTCAATTCTGAATGGTGGTCTTACACCAGGGCGATGCTGAGAGTATCTTCCACTCTGGAACGTGCCGCATACATACTGCTGAAAGTAACATGAATGGTAATCCAAACTCTTCTGGAATCATTTCAATAACATAAAAAAAACACAATCGTCTCTTCCAAGGACGATGCACCTAGATGATAAAAAAGCAGAAAATGGCCAAGACATATGTAATATTTTCATGGAATATTTCCAATCAGTTTACATAAACGATAATAACCTACCTACATTCGACATACCAGAAAACACAAATAACATAAATATAACCATGGTTGTTTCTGCTATCGTGGTACGACAAAACGCCGTCAGATGGAATGCAGGAAAACACTTCTTATTCTTGACATATAAATTTATTAATTCACAATATATTTGCAGAGAATCTTATTTTCCTCTGCTCAAACTAAAACTGAAAGAAATAAAGGTCTAGTTTCCTTTATTCTTCAGTTTTCTCTAGGTTTACATAAACCTAGTAATTATCTCACGACTGACTGCATAGGTACGCATGTACCTACCAGTTATTTCATTACTGCCCTCCTGCATAGGTATGCCTGTACCTACCAGTTATATCAATCCTGCCTCTTTTCTGGGAGGCATCTGTATTTAAACTTAATTCTGAAGGACATATTACAAAAATAAAGTTGTTCCACCCGCTCGTCGACAAACAACATTCTTAAACATAAAATGTAATGCACTTAACTATCCTAAATAATACAGACGTGACTCAAACAATACAAATATTTTAAAGGGATTATTTTAAGGGAGATGAAACTTTATTTGGAGTTTTTATTACTATGGGACAGGGGTGGGAAAGGTATAGGCAAATATTTTTAGGCATAATGGTTTAACTAGGGTGATCATAAAATGGGGCGAACAGCACTTGGGTGAAATCCACCGCCGCTTGAAGTAAAATGTCACGAATTCTTAAATCATAAATGATACATAAACAAGACAATATTTTTATAAAAATACCAAGCCAATGAATTCTTTTATTGTAGGGTCAAATGTGCAAATTTGGGAAACTACGCTAACTTAAAATACGAACTGTGGGAACGGGCCTGAAGGCTAAATTTTACTGAGCAATTTGTAAAAGTCGCATTCTGGAAGATCCAATGGTTAAATTCACACGAGAAATAGTCTTAGGACGAGTTGTTTCGGAGAATTTGAACAATTATTCAAATTTCAAAGTTCATTTTCCAGTTCTGTGAATGATTTTTTCAAGTTCTGTTATTATTTCAGTTCTGTCATGCAACTAGCCTATGATGATATAATAACAGAACTTGAATAAGACATTCACAGAACCCAGAAATGAACGTTGAAATTTGATGAATTGTTCAAATTCTCCGAAACAACCCGTCCTTAGAAGAAATAAAAGCTCTTGACATAAACACGAGCGCGGGGTGTGATGACATTCCATCATGCTTTGTAGCTAATTGTGCCGAAACACTCGCAAAACCTCTCTGCATTATACACGGTGTCCGGAAACTCGTAGTACAAGCGGGAAACTGGTGAATCTACATCACATTTGGAGTCGATTTTGTAGTTTTTTTTTTTTTTGATTTGTGATTTCGTTTTCGAGTAAATCGAGTCAGAAGTCAAAGAAACCAACTAATTAAAACTATTTAAAAGTAAAACAAATAAAGAAACCCGGATTTAACGCATATTTTGAAATCACCCTTCATTTAATGCGGTGTAACCATAAAATGTTTCTGCTTTGCAGGGTTAAAACTTCTGTTGTTTTAATCTCTGACATATTCGCAAAATATAGCTTTCTCTAGTATGCTGAGTTCAAGTAACATATGAAGGAAAGAGACGCACGATAAGCAGATGTCCCATTTCTGTTAAATCGTAAGTAGGTCAGTTTTGGTTTATGGGTCGCCGCAGGTGGCCGTATATATTTGATTGTTTATACATTTGTGGAGGGTTTCTATGTTGCAGGAGTCGTGGTTCGCAAGAATACTTACACGGTGCTGCGGGGTCATTGATTCGGAATAATGAAAGAAATTTCCACGTTTAATAATTTATTAATTCGTAATAAACAGGTCCCAGGCTGTGACAGTGGGTTGATTTTCCTCGGTCTGGAAAATCATTACTTCCGGTGTGCCTCAGGGGTCCATTTTGGGTCCTTTGCTTTTCTCTATCTATATTAATGATATTACGACATGTTTTCACAACGCACAAATTTTACTATTTGCTGACGATATGAAGATATACCTTCCTATAAGCTCCCCGGACTGTTCTGCGCGTTTACAAGCAGATCTTGATTGACTGACGGATTACTGTCTCAGAAATAAGCTTTTTATCAATATTTCTAAATGTTGCACAGTCACATTCACACGTAACCGTGTGAAAATACTGCATGATTACACCATTTCTGGATCGATTTTAACAAATAAAGACTATGTGCGTGATCTCGGGGTTTTCTTGGACTCTAAACTTACCTTTAATAAACACGTTGATAACATTGTCACCAAAGCATCAAAAAGTCTAGGTTTTGTACTGAGAACATGCAAATTTTTCAAAAATACTAAGACATATCTGACTCTACAATTCACATGTTCGTCCTCACCTGGAGTACTGTTCACCGGTTTGGAACCCGCGCTATATTGTTTATGTTAACAGGTTAGAAAGAGTTCAGGAACGATTTCTCAAATTCCTCAATTTTAAATCATTTTACATATATACAACTCTTACGACGAAATCGAGAAACATTTTCGAATCACGAAACTACTCAACAGGAGGATTGTCGCTGATCAGATGCTCTTGTATAAAATTATTAACTCTAAAGTTGACTGCCCGGAGTTGCTGAACAAAATAAATTTCCATGCGCCAATTCGATACAGCAGACAAAATACCCTTTTCTACATTGATAGATGCAATACCAATTCCAACCAAAATGAATTTATGCAAAGGACATGTAACTACTATAATAATAAATTTGCAAATATAGACACCCGTGCTGACATATTCACTGCTAGTTACTATCACTACAGAATTTCATTGTATCACATTCTAACTCATATTAACCACTGTTAAAATGATTGTACCTAATATTTTAATATTACTTGCGTGGCAACTTTTCCTTATCCTTCTCCTCCCCTTTCCCGTTCCAACCCAAGTCTATTTAAGTATAGTTAAAATCACTTTTATTTATTGCTGTTTATGGTAGGCATATTATAGGTTTATCGTTTACAGGTTAGTTTTATGTTTCTATATATATCTGTGAACATTAATAATTGGTCTGTTTTTTGTTATTCTCTTATGTATATTATATTACTAAGACTGTTTATGTTCCTAAAATAAATAAATAAATTAATCAGAAGGTTACGAATAACATTTTAGAGCGAAAATGACTTGAATGGATAACAAGGTGTTGGTTATACGACGCTCAAGAACAGAATGGCGCTTCGGTCGCCGGCGTGTCCGCTGGGACCTGGGACCCTCGGTGACTTGAGCGGCTGGTGTTGTCATTTTGTAACGGGTGACCTTCTGAATAATTAGCAATATATTGGGGTGCTTTACTAGATCACGACAGCCTCCCTTCCAGTGTCCACGACATACTACGACATATATCCGGGGTGGATCAACAAATGCAAACGGATCAACATATACCTGGCGTACCGTCGCTCGAGATCAACATAGTACGAGAAGGGATAAATATATATATATATATATATATATATATATATATATATATAGAGTACACAATAGAGTGGGTACTTATGGAATCTAAAAATATGGGATTATTGATTAAATCTAGGTGGATTCGTTAGCTTTAAACCGCATTTAGTAGTTTATATGGTTTCTATGTTAATGTTTTTGGGGGATGATTATACCGGTAAAATTGACCCCGTATTACAACTAAACTCCAGTTTCAGTGAGTACAGCTCCCAAGTTTTATAAGCTCAAGTGCATGTCCGTCCGTAACACTTAGTCAATGTACTTATTTGTTCGTTGTCCTCTCTTTTCTAATGTGAAGTTTCCATTTTAATTTAAATGAATATATATACACATTGTTTGGGAATTAAATGACAAAATTGATTTAATATAATAGTATTTGTAACCACCTTGTAGCTGTTTTTTTAGCTCAGCCGATTTCCGGTCATATTGTTTTATAAATTAAATATGAGATGATTTTAAAAGAATCATCTTTAGAGCTATTCGAAACATTCGCAAAAATCAAATCCATAAAAAAATCATAACTTAGCAGGGGTACACTGTTGCGTTTGCTCAGCTACTACGTGGCGGGCCGGATCGAAAGAGACTGGTTGAGGGATATCTTTTGGCCATAAAAATCTAAAATGGCGGCAAAAGGAATAATGTTATATGGTATATTTTGAACTTCTTACCACCTCTCCTGATTACGCTTCGTGACTTAGTAGGGGTGGCCGGGTTCATGATTATAATGGGTAATTATTTAAAATGGGTAATCAATGGATGATTGAACGCGGTTGGAGAGCAAAAAACTGTCCAAAGAAGCGAAACTCCACAATGGAGTGCTGGTATCTACCCTAATATATGGAAGTGAGGCATGGAACTGGCAGAAGAAGGCTGAAAGTAGACTGAATTCTGAAGAAATGAGATCCCTGAGGCATATGTGCGGTAAAATCATGTATGACGAAATCTATTCTACAGGTATTTTATTAGAGCCTGTTAAAAGGAGCTAGCAGCATTGATCCCCGGTGCACCGTGCACGTGCTTGATACTCGACGGACACGAGCGGAACGCACGTTCACAATAAAGTTGATGTTGTCTTTATGAGAACGGGTCGTTTATTCCAACTCGTTTTTGCGTAAGTCCGCTCGTGTGTGTGTTTTTTCCTTCATATAATACGGGCCTCTTTCAGATCCGCATTAATAAATTCATCCCTACAGCCCCTACCTTAACCCGCCTTATAACGCTGCCCAACTGGGTGGCGACATAGTTTCTCTGTATTTAAAGTGTAAAGACAGGGGCGCTCTTGTGATAGGTGTCACATAAAAAATCATACTTGCGAATTTGAATCCATAATCCATATATTAGGGTAGGTACCAGCACTCCATTGTGGACTGCTAGATTCGCTTCTTTGGACAGTTTTTTGTTAGCTCCACCCTCGTCCAATCATCCATTAATTACCCATTATAACCAAGAACCCGGCCACCCCTACTAAGTCACGAAGCGTAATCAGGAGAGATGGTAATAGATGCAAGTTCAAAATTTCCCATATAACATTATGCCTTTTGCCGCCATTTTGGATTTTGATGGTCAAAAGGTATCCCTCAACCAGTCTCTTTCGATCCGGCCCGCCACGCAGTAGGTATTTTTTTATGGATTTGATTTTTGCGAAAGTTTCGATTCAATCTAAATACGCATACATTTCTTATAAACAATTCAAGCAACAAACAGTCGAATGAACACGTCGTTTTTATTTGAAACGGTACCATCTCACACTCATTTCATGCGATATTCGACTCTAGAGACTAATACTTTGAGTTCAATATCACAAAAGATTACGGAATCAGATAAAACCTTGTGATGAACAGTCCACCGATTGCCCCCTTGATTGGTTCATTTAGTAAAACCATATATAGGGACACAGATCAACTTTGTCTAATAACTTCTTACCTGGATCAACATACTACGGGAATAGATCAATATATATGAGATCAACATAAGTATGCCAATTTGGGTAGATCAACATAAATTATGCATCTGATTTCCATACAAATTTTGAAAATTTTATTAACAGTATATCAAATGGTTTTTCTGGCAAACTGGCAACATTGATAATTATTGTACCACTGTTGCCAATTCCTACAGATGTATTCCATAATAGCCAAGTTATATGGTGTTAAAGGTGGATCAACTTAGTCTAACAACTTCTTACTGGATCAACATACTACGGGAAGAGGACAATATATATATATATATATATATATATATATATATATATATATATAATATATATTGGTCATACCCTGACTGAGGCACCTTCAGTCAGAATGTGAGCAGCCTCCAACGTGTCCAGTAGAGTAAGAAATGTTCAGAGAAGTTATGATTGGACTTGGCGAGATGACAAATTGTTTTTTAAGCGTTTAAAGTTGCAACGTTTTCGGGAACATATTGGAAGGCATTGTTGGCTTAACAATTATTAGAAGATAGATGGTCAGCAAGAGTACTTAATTCTAATACAATATTTATAATATGTGATGAAATGGAAACATAACATTTTGTTAACTAGTATTAGCTTTCTTATAACAACTATAGGTATTATTGCTAAGTTAAATTATAATAAGTTGTTTGTAGTTTTAAATTATTTACAAAATAGCTTTAAACTAAAAGTTTGCTAATATTCCGCGTTTGCGGTGTCAGGTGCATCGACGAACTAATTGCTCGAAGCATTTGTTTATTATTTTGTGGTGCATGGAAATCAAAGTTTGATTCCAGTTTATGGTTTAGATCACTGTATAAATCGTGAAATTTTTCTAAGCTGAACTATGTTCAGTGCAACTGCATGATTTTTACGCAGAGTGCGTACTATGTAGCGCTGGTCATGAAATTATTATATAATAGAATATAAAAATATTTAATCCTATCATTTATGATAAACTTGAAATTAGCATTGTACATGATAATTGAATCGAAAATATGTAGTCATAATTAGCTTAGGAAACATTTCTGCGTTTAGAGAAATATTTGTTTGACATAAAATATAAATGTATAGTGAGCTATAACTAGAGTATGAAATGTTTAGAGCAATATAAGCATAAATAATACAGTTGTCTTAATTAAAGAAGTACATGTATAAGGTAACCTAAGTAAGGTGTTCATTATGGTATTAGAAACATAATGTGTTACGCTAATCTGTAGCGGTGAATTGGTAATTTTAAATTAACTATGCAACACGTCTGTCATCGGTATGTAAATATGTGTTTTTTGGAGACAAAAAGTCGAATAACCTTGTTTATTTACAGTCTAACGCGAGCCGCACCATCACATAGCAACGGCCACAAACATCACCGCGCCCGCGCCCGCCCCGCCTCGTCTACACACAATATCAACTGCTACTCGCAATATAACTTTAAACGTGCTAATATAGAACTGTGTCAAAACATTCTGTCACATTTTGACTGGAAATTTCTTAAAAGTATACATTCTGTTGATGTTGCGGTAGAGTATTTTTATAATGTTTTAACAAGTGTTTTTGATTTATGTGTTCCAATTAAGAAGTCAATAAATGTGAGTGCAACCTACCCGGTATGGTTCACAAAATCAATTATTGACAAAATAAAAATCAAGGAAGCGCATCGCAGAAAATATAGAGTACACAAAAAGCAATCAGACTACTTATTGTTTTCTGCGATGCGATCCGAGCTCAAAAAAGATATTGTCATAACTAAACGACAATATTTAAACAGAATTCAGGACGGGATTAAAGACAATGTCAAATGCTTCTGGGATTTTATAAAATCACAGAAAACTAACTCCAGGTCACATAACGGCCTGAATAGTGGAGACAAATTTATAACGGACTCAGAATCTATCTGTCAGAAATTTGCAGACTACTTTCAATCTGTGTATGATAGTGAAACCCCTAATCTTAGTACAGATTTTACGCGAACAGAGGTCCCATGGAACGTAGGTAACATTTCCCTAAGATTAACGAGCCCGACAGAGGTAGAAGCTTATATCCGTAAACTGAAGACTGACAAGGCTACAGGGCCGGATGGAATCCCTTCCAGTACTATCATTAGCATAGCGTCAATGATAAGTGAAGCTCTTTGTCATATATTTAATACCAGTATTTTGACTTCTACTTTCCCCCAGATATGGAAACTGACCCGAGTCAGTCCCATTTTCAAGGCTGGTGACAAGACAGACGTCAAAAACTACAGACCGGTAGCCGTATTATCAGTGCTACCAAAACTATTTGAAAAAATGATTTGTGACAAATTAAGTCTCCAGATTATGTCATTCATTGGAGAAAATCAACACGGTTTCCTTCCAAAGAAATCAACAGTCACAAATCTGCTTACTTTCTCGAGATTGGTAGCCACCGGTTTAGACTCAAGGCACCAAACAGATGTAGTTTACACCGACTTTGCCAAAGCATTTGACCGTGTTAACCATGATATCTTACTGAGGAAAATGTTTAAACTAGGCTTCGACCTACCAACACTAAACTTTTTCTCATCATATTTAAAATCCAGAAAACAATTTGTTTCGGTAAATGGACATAATTCAAAAAAAATCTCAGCGAAATCTGGAATTCCTCAAGGGTCTAACCTCGGACCGCTGTTGTTTCTAATACTAATAAATGACATCCAAAACTATGTTAATATATATATATATCTACGACATACACAAATAAATATATCTACGACAACGGTCACGTCTTTACTTCGCTCCCGTAAAAAATAACCAAACTGCCTAAAACATCAACATTAATCATAAATTAGTGATATTTAATATTAAGCAGTAGAAACCTGTTGTTTTTAGTGACGTTGCACAAGTGAATTCTGTCGTTTATAGTGAATATTAAACAAAAACAGTTACAACAAAGCGTATCAATATTTTTTGTTATTCTACCCACGTAAATAATATTTTTCCTAAAGACATTTAAAAATACAGTGAAATTAAAAATAAATATTGATAAAACAAATACTCACGTCTAGTGTTTAAACCAGATCTGTTAAATAAATAAAAGCACTACATTATTAATTTATTTATTTTTTTACGATTATTTAACGCCATCTCTGTCTGCATCCAAATAACATTATTACCAAAACAAAATACTGCAGATCTGTTAGTTTATTCACCACATAGAGGTCGCATTTTGAAATAATATCGAAATAAATAAATATTTAATATAATAATAAATAAATACATCATTTTTAAAAATGAACTGTGGCGTGTGCAAATCCTCTATAACTCAAGGCGTGCAATGCTCATCCTGTAAGGAAAATCTGCACTACAAGTGTGGAGGTACGTCAGAGGAAAATGAGGAAAATTATAAAAAGCTGAAACTGGACCTGAGAAGTACTTGGCGATGCAGCAGGTGCAAATCTTCAAATATTGCCGTCGGCGTCCACGATCTGACCACCATTATGGAAGATATCAAAAGGATCCAGATGGACTTGTCATCATTCAAGGCACTGCACGACGATATTAAAATCCTCCGTGAAGAAGTACAAGGCGTACAAAAGTCGGTTGAGAGCTGTCACCATGATGTAGCAACATTCGGAAACAAGATTGCCGATATGGAAAATCGACTTCAAAAAGTCGAACATCTGGAGGCAGAAGTCTCCCACCTGAGAACAGAAGTACGTAACATGATCGAGGAATCAAACAGAAAGGACCAATGGGCAAGACTGCAAAACCTAGAAATAAGGGGTATCCCGGATAAGAAGGGTGAAAACTTAGTAACCATTATTTCAAAAATCGCTAGTCTGAGCAACGTGGATATCGGCGAAAGGGACATGGAGTTCGTAACACGTGTTGCTCCCAGAGGCCGCGAGACTGGGAAGATAAAAACAAAATCAATAGTTGTGAAATTTACCAGCCGAAACTTAAAAAACCAGCTTCTGCAGGCGGTAAAAGACCGCAAAGGGATCTCCTCGACGGAATTAGGATTTACGGGATTCCCGCAAAATATCTATGTAGGTGACCATCTGACTAGCATAAACAAACAGCTATTTTACCGCGCAAGGCTTCTCGCGAAACAAAAGGGTTTTCAGTTTGTATGGACAAAAAACTGCATAATTCACGCTCGACGAAATACGTCATCAGCGCCCATCATAATATCAAAGGAGGCAGACCTGAAGAAGATGGACCGCGAGCCTCCGGCCACAGGACCCAACCGAGGAGATGCAGCAGGCCCTCAGCCGAGCCAAGCCTCAAGATAAGACCATTCAAATTGATCGTATTTCATACTAACTTCATTTTAACTATTCTTAATGTTTTATATTACTTTAAATGTACCCTTCCCTCCCTCATCCCCATCACCAACCCTAAGGATCTATTCACACTAACACACTTTTCGTTCTTTAAACATTTTGCAAAAATATTTGGGAATTATACAAAAATAAACACAAACTTAATTATCGATTTTTCTCGGTCCAATGACTCTAAATAAATTAAATATATATCACCAAAACGTAAGAGGGCTACGCACTAAGACTGACACATTGCTGATGGCTGTTCGATCCAACGAGTATGACGTTATCGCTCTGACCGAATCGTGGCTTGTTGATGGCATCCGCAATGAAGAGTTATTTGATGATCGCTACGATGTACACCGCCGAGATCGGGACTACGCTTGCACAGGGCAGCGCTTGGGCGGGGGTATCTTAGTCGCTGTTCGTCGTGAACTGGTAGCTCACGAGCGCCCAGGGTGGCATTCGCGAGCTGAGGACATCTGGATATCATTAGAATCCAAGGGATCCAAACACACAAATCTTCACATATGCTGTGTTTACCTCCCTAAAGGACCAACATATCGTGAAAATATGGAAAGCTTCCTCACCCAAATTTCAGCACTTACATTGCAATTTCCCTCAGACAAATTTATTATCCTAGGTGACTTCAACCTCTCTGACATTTCATGGAATAAGTCTCCCAATAACACGTCCTTTATACCCAGTGATCGCTTATCGCCTGTTAGCACATCATTTATAGACTGCATGCATTTTTCTGGATTGCGCCAATATAATGGAATTCCAAATACCAACGGTCACTTTCTTGATCTCGTCCTATGTAATGACTTCGTCACGGTCTCTGCATGTGATGAACCATTAATTTCGGAAGACCTTCATCACACCTCACTAATCATAGAAGTTTCATTTTCTGAACCCGATCCACTAGTGGAGGAACTAAGAAGCGGTTACGTCTTTAGGCGCGGTGATTACGAACAAATTAATACATGTCTCGACCAGGTAAACTGGCATGAGCTCCTTTCGATTGGTGATGTTAACACGGCATTAAAAAAATTCTATTCACAATTAAATAATCTTATAGACGCCCACATTCCCAAAAAACTATGTAGGAATTCTAAATACCCGCCATGGTATAATTCGGCCCTCATTAAATTGACATCAGAAAAATACAAATACTTTAAAAAGTTTAAGATATACAAAAACCCATCTGACTACGCCACTTTCTCTTTACTAAGATCACGCCACAAAAAACTTTATTGGGAATGCCACAATATTTACTTATTAAAAATCGAACATGATATATCCTCCGACCCAAAAAAAGTTTGGAATTACATAAAATCCAACTCCAAATCCCACGGTGTTCCGAACACTATGACATTTAAAGACGAAAAAGCTGAAAATGGTTCTGACATCTGTAACTTATTCTCTAAATATTTCATGTCTGTCTACAACAATAATGCTCGAAACATCCAGATCCTACCGGACAACCCCAAAGAGCTCTGTGTTGCTAGCATTAATAATATTGA